>JAODJU010026727.1:0-18721 GCA_026776725.1 Gnathonemus echidnorhynchus
TACACCACACGTCATCAAGTTACTCGCAAAGTTACCCCGATAAGCCAGTTACCCCGCTTCGTAGTATAGGCCACTGGGATACCAGTCCACCACAACAACACATGTACACATAAGCACACACTACAAACAGTACAGGGAAACCAGTGCACCTTTATGTCATTATTTAAATTACATTTACGCATTTATAACTCGTGGTCAAAAGCAGTATTACAGAAGATTCCTACCAGGTGGACATTTACAGCACTTTTTCCCCTCGTGATTATAATAATCATACTGGCATTGCCCTCTTTTCACGCGTCTTCCCTCAAGAAGAAATGCTTCTTGAAAAGAAAATGGTGTAGTCGAATGCAAAGCGATCTGGAAATACAAAAAAAGAAACTGTAAGTAAAATTACATACACGTACAGCCATACCCGGAAACTGTTTGTTGTTATGATTATTATTAGGCCTACTGTAACAATTTATTGAATCGAAAATTTATTTTAATTCCGTAATAAGATGGATTAATATAAAATATTAGTATATATTTTGAAATAGATAGGTTTGTAAAAATTATTTTAGCGAGCTTCAAATAGGCGAAGTGAAAGTGAAATATGATGTCTTCATTTATCATTAACTGCATAAACTCTTAAAATATATAAAATATAGATGTATGATAATTCTTCGTATGTAAAATGCTATTTCTTTGTAAAAAAATAAAAACTTGATCGTCGTACTTGTAAACTTGTAACTTTAAATAAAACATCAGACGGATGTTACATGAGAATACAGCAAAGTGTTCTTACCTCAATAAAAAGACCTGATACAAGCAGTCCCCACTTCATTTTCATGCAAAACAAGCCACAGTAATTAAATTAAAATAAGGAATCGGGACGCGAAGAGCGCACGAGCAAACGGCCAGCGACTCCTCCGATTTAGTATCGTCTTCCCGCGTACCGAAGAGGACGTGATGAGCGTGTCAAACTGAAAGCAGGGCTCTTACGTGAAACGCATTGAGCGTGACAGTCACTGTTTTCAGTCTTTTGTCACGCTCTCCCGCCATACATTGTATTTCTCACGCGGAAAAATAATTTGTAGGCTAATATGCCGCAGCGCCCGACATTTCTGAGACCGCGGCACAGTAACGCCTCACTATGAAACAAACGCGTCTCCGCTGGAGTCCTAAAGCCTCTCATTTACCAGCCAATCAAAAAAAAAAAAGGGTCGCACAATAGCCAATCAAATAGTAGTATTGTATCTGGGTAAAATGAAACCAATGAAAAGGCATCCTGTGGAATGTTACTCTTGCCTGTCTTCAAAACTTGAGAGCCATGTGAAAGGCAAGGCTATATGAACGATAGTAAACGGGTTGATTACATGTCTATTTTTATTTATAATAATATAGGATCCTTATCAAATCCTATCCAACCGTGTTAAAAGTATTTTAAAAAAACAAGGAAGTTCATCTCGTTGTTGGATGCTATCAGTTCACCTCTTCGTTATTATTCTCGACTGAGCTGTCTGTTCAGTGTTTCATGTAAGGTTTTGTATTTCGTCAAAACCATCCATTCGCATTTTAAATTGATGTTAAATACAAGGATGCTTGTCGTGCACGATCAGGAGGCGGGGAGGAGTGAAAACCCCAGAGGGGGCCTTAGCACAGAGAACCCCCCGAAGGGGCTTTTATTAGGGAAACCACAGTAGTAGATCCTTATGTAGACCTCCGGTGAGATCGGTGTGTGTTTGTGTGTGTATATATAAGTAGCCTCCAGATATCGTACCCATCATACACTGCAGTTGTTCCGAAATCCACAAACATGCTTTTTTCGTTGTATACATGCTTCGACAACATATTTTGACGACAAAATATTACAACTATTAAATTTCAAAAATTAAGTGTATTACATTTTTGTGTCGACTCCAACCGTGAGATTGTATACATAAAAATAAGAGAAATAACTCAGTAGCACGTTACAAATTTTTATAACGTGCCTGACGTCAGCACCTTAATCTTTGCGAGTGTTTTGCATTAAGTGCCACATCCCACACATCTTGCGTGATACTCACGCTCACACAAGAAATCTTACGGTAGCCTGTATCTATATTATTCCATTATAAAGGGTAGTTTTGCAGACCCTATAGACTATTTACAAAGTAATAAAACTCTTACATACATGTTAATGGGTGTTCTGACTTGTCTTGAATTGAAAATCTGCCATCCAGCTGACCAAAGTTGGCAACCATGAATAAAATGGCAAGAAGGAAAACGGAAATACAATGGCATGACACACACCGATTTATTGTCCTCAACCAACAGTAAAACGAAATTTTCTCCCATGCGGAGGGCCGCATACAAACACTAGTAACGAGGAGTACACGAAGGGCAGAAGAGCGGAAACAGCTGGATCGATATACCCCAACGAAAGGGCATAGGATAGCCAGCAGTGACCTCTGGTGGCCAAACGGGAACAGGACGGGGTTGAGGGAAACAACACGACATTTGTAATGGTGTTAATTTATTCTTTTAAAAATTGAATTAAAGCAGCTCCACTAAGATCAGTTAAGACTCAGGCTGAAGTAAAGGCTCTTTTTTATAAATTCCGAAGAACACCTTACAGCCAAGGGCGTAACTTTGGTTTGAACATTGGCGGGTGAGGGGGTGAAGTACTGTATCCACCCATTTAGGGGGAGACATGATTATAGGGGGGTTGTATTAGCTGGTTTTGATTATTGGGGGGTTACAACCCTTATCCCTCCCGTAATTTACGCCCATGCTAACAGCACATGTGACTTCAGGCGTCTCAAATGTCCAATAATTCAAGCAAATATGGAAATGCAAAGGTCACAGCAGATACGCCACTGTAAACAAACACTGAAATTAGTCTGACCCAGATTGGTTTTATATATACATGAATAATTCCATTTTGGAAATCTGGTTTCTTATTCAATGTGTACGCGGCTCCTCGTTATATCATGTTGCCAGTTTACCGTTTGAAAAGAAAAATCACATTATGCCTGGGTAATCCCAGGATTTACATTACAGAGCGATTTGTGAAATACATATATGAAATAAATATACGCGCTACAGTTTAAACGTTTTATTAATACGGTATTTTATATTTACAGAATGTCTTAATTATAAACCGTGCAGCACTTGCCGCCGGGGGAATTCCCCTCTAAGGAAGCTGCGAAAACGTTAAGGCTGCGATTAAAAGGCAACTTCAGCCAAGGCCAAAAAAAAGCCAAACGAATCGGAAGCTACCAATAATTAGCTGGCTTCATCTTGGTAATATGCTGGGGGTAAAGCGTACCACTAAACATGGTTACGATCTCCAGAGTGACGTATCTTCGTGAAGAATTTCTACGTACAACTATGCTGATCGTACTGTAAATCTTTACAATTGCAAAAAAAAAAAAAAAAAGCGGAGCCCATAGGACAGTGTTCTCAGGCTCCACCTTCCAGGGGAATTACTTTCTTCCCTTACATGCCTAGAGAACAAGCAGTCTGCCAAGTCTCTGCTTATTTACTGAATAGCTCCTTTTTTGGTGTTGCATTTAAAATCCGGGCGCTCTGTGTAGGGGAATTATAAGGGTGAGGTGGAAGGGGGATTAAACTTCTCTGCATGTGTGAAGGTGAACTTTAATTAACTGCAGAGGAATCCGAGATTAGCTAATGTTAATTCAAAATGCATTTGCCTACTAACTGAATGAAACTAAGACCATATGCGATCACTGGATGACCTGGTTTAACGCCGATTCTTAAAATACTTATGCAAATATCACATTTCTTAGAAAAACACCTTTCAACTATTTACAGCTCTGTAACGGTCAGACAAATACAGTGGATGGACAGTCTTCTGGGACAAAGTTTGAAAATAAGTATGTTTGTTTGAACTTAAGCATAGTGATTTTGGGGCTGCAAGCTAAATTTATTTTGCTGACAAACAATCTCCATTCCCAGCATTTTTAAGGTATCAACCTGTACCGACGAATTCAAAACCGTTTTTAAACGCAGGAGACGTAAACACAGAAATGTACGCTTTACCCTAAACTGCTGCGCTTCATTCGATGTTTCATTCAATGCCCGAATTCTGCAAGGCATTTATAAAGTAAACAGGAAAACAAGACTGCTGTGACATCGGCCGGCTTGGTGCTGGCAGCAGAAGAGGAGACGTCAGAGGTTTAAAATGACGTTGAACAAAAGGTTCACAATTTCAGGCGCAGGAGATGCTGTACGTTAGGCAAATATTACCGATATCTCATTACTAACAATTTATTTACAGAAATGAATAATCTGCTACGTTTTGGTACCATAATATTGATCAAAATGTCTGGAATTTTATTTTAAACTATTTCAATCTAAAACATAGTATTTTTTTGTTAATTGTGACATATGGAAGGAAATTCAAAAAAAGAAAAATGCTTAACGATGGGATCATCACTGTTTTTTGTCAAGCTGAAAATATAAAATATCTGTTCTGAACAGAAAGAGTACCACCTAAAAAGCCCACCCCACAGCTTTGAACAATAATGAGAAATAACAATTACAACAAAATTATATTTTGATGCTACGTTCTCTTTTGTAATATTTGCAGATGTAATATTGTACATTTTAGAATAGATTTCAAAAGTGGTACTGTATGTTAGGGCTGACAGGGACACTTTCCTGTTAACTTCACTGTGTGTCTTTTTGAGTATTTCCAGGGCGGGGCCTCCACAAGGCCTCCAGAAAGCTATGAAAGAAACCTTGACCAAAGATAGGATCAGCCGGTGACGTCACCTGATATTCACCATACAGGTCGACCAAAGTGAGCCTAACTTTGGTTTAACAGCTGGCATAGTTGATAGAATCAGGCACAGCTCTTCCCTGAATTCCCAGAGACAAGCTAGAATCACACATACATGGATTTTTATTATCGTTACACCGGGCCCAGTAGGCAGTAACCGCTGGACATGCCCCTTCCACTGTGAAATCCCAAGCTTGGCCCAAGATACAGGCTTCCAGGTGGAACACTAGCCCCCCTTGTCTTTATTCAACAAACTTCATTATTTTGCACATCCATCCAATCATCCATCCATCCATCTTCCAACAGCTTACCCAGAACAGAGTCAGGAGCCAATCCTCCAATCATCACAGGCCATTCTTCTTTATACCTTATTTTTCATTATAAAGTCAAAGTGAGCATACGATTGGAAAGACTTTTCCCGCCATTCTTGTGTGCACACTTCTTTGATGGGATTGTATCTGTAGTACACCGAAGTATAAAATATCATGCTACATTCAAGACACTGAAATACCCATCTTTTTCCTAACTGATCGAATTGTAACACTGAATAGGGTCAGCATTGGTCACCCTTCATCAAATGAACAGCTCCATCTGGTGAACAGAACCTTGGATTTCACAAGTGAGCAGAATGAAACGTCATATTAACGGAAACTGCAACACGTTGTTACTTAATTATACGTTACGACATCAGCTAATAAATATGCCTGTGGTATATGTGTTTTTCTTCATTGTCAATGATAAAGAATGGTATTGAGATGATGACACACAGGGCTATTTGACAAACGCTTTGACAAAAGCTATTCTAACACAGTTTGAGCATTCCCGTTGGCCTAAAAGAAACAGTCCAATACAAATAAAGGCATCTCTAGCAGGAGCGAATGTCTATTATGCTGTCTAACATTCATTCTTTTTCTTGTTCATCCTTTGATGGCTCAGTGCTGGCTGGGGGAGGGGGGCGTGTTTATGTCTCAGGAAGTTGAGATCTGCTGTACTCCGAAAGACGGACACGGGTGGAATGCCTAGGATGGGAGCTGGGGGGGCCTGCTTCGGGCCACCCGAATTGGACTTTTTTCCCCCCAGTCATCCCTATAAGGCAGTGCTAGAGAGAGGCAGAGGATGGCCAGTGGTGTGGAATCCTTGTTTGGGATGTGGGAGGGGGAATCGCGGGGAAGGGGGGTCTACATAAACGCACCCTTGGCCGACGTTCCGGACACCATCCTCAGGCGGCAAACCCCGGCCAAGCACTGTCAGGGTAAGTACAGCTACTCTTCATCACACTTTTTCACTCGTGACTAGTGCTCTGCTCCAGGGTCTTACTGCACTGGAAAAGTTAGAATCGACAGATCGGCTAATTAGGGCTGGTGGCTTGCTTAGTATTTTCCATTCCAGTGGAACACAGGTGTTGGGACGTGCCGGTGTTGGCAGGCTGGCTAATCGATTGCTTGTATGCGGATAAGCTGTGCATGTGCAGAAATGAAGGTTGCTGATCCTGTTCTAATAAAAACCCCAGTTTCTCTTTTGTTGTACAAGTGTCCAAGTGATGCTATTTATGGAATTTGTTGTGAGACATGTATTCATTTGGAAACGTTTCAGTTTGTGTATTGAGCAATATTGGAAAAAACTATATACATATGTATTTTTAAAGCTGATAAGCTCCACAGTTCATACTTTTCAGATAAAATCTGTTTGTTTGTTTTTTTTTAAAGCCAGGGAGACTGAGAACAATTCAACAAGTTGTTCTGTCGTGGGGGGGGGGGAGAGTTGAAATTGAGGCTTTTTATGGCTGTGGTAGATTTGCAGCTGATTGTCACGGCAACCAGGTTTTCTTGAATAAACAGGAAATCCACAGTGTCTCTCAGCTCAGTGGCCGCCTGCAGCCGTACAGGCAGCGCGAGCAGATCTAACAGCCACCTGATCCTTAGCTTGGAGCATTAGCTCGCTAACATATGTAGCGGCTCGGTCCGGTTGGGGCACCCAAGCTTGTGCAGTCTGCACCAAGTTTAGGATTTATTACTAAATATGGTCCTCCAGGATTCCTGCAGACGGCGTAGCCTCTACCCCCTCCGTTCCATTTTTTTTTGGATGCTGCAGGAAGGCAGGGCCAGAGAGAGGTTGTGCATAGCTGAAGACAAACCCATGTCCAAATAATTTCCTAATTAGGAAGTTTTCCCATGCTAGCGTAGCCATTCATTAACAGAAGGTAGCACTATCTGCTTTGGGTAGCATACTGTAAGGGTGGTGCTCTGTGGCATTCTGCTTTTCGAGGTGTTCCTGAAATATCTGAAGGCATGAGTCTACTGTGAAATAATTCTGAGTAGTTTCATATTATAAGAAAATAATTTGCCTTTTGTACACTTTTGATTATACTTTCTTTATAAACTGAAATCTCTATAAATCTTTGCAAATTAAATGTTTAGTTTGGGTACCAAGTTGTGTAAGTAGTAGTACAGATAATTCCTTATAAAGTTTTACATTAAAAAGCCTTTGTATTAGCACAAAAATATTGCTTGTACAATTTAGTGGTATTTCAAATATTATATTATTTCGATATTTTATGTTTTTTTAAGTTGTTGAGAGGGTGTGGTCCCTCCAAAGAGGGCAAAACACACGCATTCATGCATGGAGAAAATGTAAGCGGAGGTCAGCCTGGGCAGCAGGGGGGGTAGGATGCCAGTCCATCACAGGGCACGGGGCAGGGACACCCTGGATGGGATGCCAGAGCAAGCACGAGTGGCCACAAACACTGAGGTCTCTGACAGCCAGTGACTGTCTCCCTGCAGTGATTGTCTCCCGTTTGAGTGAAGAGGGCAAAGCGGATCAAAGACAATGTGTGACGAAGAAGAGAGCACTGCCCTCGTGTGCGACAATGGATCAGGTCTCTGCAAGGCAGGCTTTGCCGGGGATGACGCCCCCAGGGCAGTCTTCCCCTCCATCGTGGGCCGTCCCAGACACCAGGTCAGCTGGCACCACCGCCGCAGCTGCACCGCTCGCACGTCCTGCCGCGGCCCCGCATCAATGCGATAACATGCACACCGTTAGCATGCCTGTCTCCCCAGGGAGTGATGGTGGGAATGGGCCAGAAGGACAGTTACGTGGGCGACGAAGCACAGAGCAAGCGAGGTATCCTGACCCTGAAGTACCCCATCGAACACGGCATCATCACGAACTGGGACGACATGGAAAAGGTAAGAAAAAAAAGGCCACGATTTACGAAGCCCTTTCCACTAGACCCCATTGAAGAAGATCTACAAAGCCACTCATAGCTTGAGGATCTGGCACAGAGTCAAGACACAGCTAGATATTTACTATCAATAACTACTGAATAATGGTCACATATTCAGCTTATTCTTTGATCTTACTTAACCTTCTAATCCATATATACAGTTTAAATTAGACCAATGCAGTACTAACGTCATTCTGAAACTTTCACCAGCAAACCTCAGAATGTTTATCATTTTTGGATCATGATATCAAAACAATTAAAGGTACATCCTGACCAGCTAGAGTCATGCTTTGGTTTTCAGAGGCCAATATTGTATTTTATAAATAGCAGTGTAGACTAGTAATACAGGATAAGAAATATGTACAAGGGAAACAGTATGTGGTCAGTGAGGCATCACATTCTCAGAACAGTGACTAATTACTGATGACTAATGTGGCACGTTTTACAAGCTCATCCAAAGAACGTAGTCACACTTCAACAGATGGCCAAATATTATGAAATAGTAATATTTTAATATTTACTTTGCAGACATGTTTTAATTTTGATGTGCCTCCATGCAAGTAGACTGCAAGCTGTCTGTATGCGGATAAGCTGTGCATGTGCATAAATGAAGGCTGCTGATCCTGTTCTAATAAAAACCCCAGTTTCTCTTTTGTTGTACAAGTGTCCAAGTGATGCTATTTATGGAATTTGTTGTGAGACATGTATTCATTCGGAAACGTTTCAGTTTGTGTATTGAGTGATATTGGAAATTTTTTTTAAAGCCAGGGAGACTGAGAACAATTCAACAAGTCGTTCTGTCGTGGGGGGGGGGGGGAGTTGAAATTGAGGCTTTGTATGGCTGCGGTAGATTTGCAGCTGATTGTCACGGCAACCAGGTTTTCTTGAATAAACAGGAAATCCACAGTGTCTCTCTTTTAATATTTACTTTGCAGACATGTTTTAATTTTGATGTGGCTCGATGCAAGTAGACTGCAAGCTGAGTTTTGACTGGTCTGTGATGTGTTTGCCTGTAGATCTGGCACCACTCTTTCTACAATGAGCTTCGCGTCGCCCCAGAGGAGCACCCCACCTTGCTGACCGAGGCGCCCCTGAACCCCAAAGCTAACAGGGAGAAGATGACCCAGGTAATGCCCGATGGCTTCTGGGGGAGATTTGATTGCACTGTTCCCAACAAAAACATGAAACACTACCTACCAAGTACCCTACCGTAGCTGCTACCATACAGTATAAAGAGTCAATATTCTATCTGCTGCTGTCTTTTTTGCACGTCTCAAAAGCTGCTCTAAAAATGTACCTCCTCACTTTACATCACTGTTACTGCTCTTTTGCCGTTTTTGCACTACCGATTATTGCATATTGTACAGAGGTTTACCATTTTTAGTATTATTGGTATTTATTTTATATGTTTATACTTTTTATACTTTTATATTTCATATTGCGCTACGTAGATGAGAGATAAACAGCATTTTGATTCCCTTGTATGTTATGACAATGCTGGAATTGACAATAAAAGGCTATTTGATTTGATTTGACTGATTTGATTTCTAAACTTTTAAAAATGAACGGACTCCATTTAGGGTACATTGTCACAATCACATGGCATCCTGTCCCAGATGCCTGTTGTGTTGTCTTGAGTAACCTGACCCTAAAACAGAAAACCGGTCAAGGAAAGTAGGATGACAGAGCTCCCAATTTTCATCAGTTTAGTCTAAGACACTCCAGTGGTCTGTACTATGAAGCAGGGTTACTGGCTTATCGGGATAACTTGTCGGATTAAGGTAGTCTGGGCAAAATGTAAGTGAACGAATATGAAGTCTATTTAAACTGTTGTACCTTTAATCCGACAAGTTACCCCGATAAGCTAGTAACCTCGCTTCGTAGTACAGGCCCCAGTTGTTCGCAGTTGTCCGAGGTTTTTATTTGCGCAAATAACATGCAAATATTGTCCTGTTTTAGATCATGTTTGAAACCTTCAATGTACCAGCCATGTATGTGGCCATTCAAGCAGTGCTGTCTCTCTACGCTTCTGGTCGTACCACTGGTGAGCTTGATTTCAGCCTCGCTTCAGCATTCAACTCTTTGATTGTATTTGGGGATATTAATAACCAGGGTCCCGGTCCCATCAGGTATTGTCCTCGACTCTGGTGATGGTGTCACCCATAATGTCCCCATTTACGAGGGCTACGCTCTGCCCCACGCCATCATGCGTCTGGACCTGGCTGGCCGTGATCTCACAGACTACCTCATGAAGATCCTGACCGAGCGAGGCTACTCATTCGTCACTACCGGTGAGCAGAGCCAAATCCGTGCATTTGTCAGCAGTTCTGCACTCTGATGGACCCTTTGAAACTTTCCGGCTAGGGTAGGGACTTCCCGACACTAAATGAGACATTTCTTTCATGTGCAGCTGAGAGGGAAATCGTCCGTGACATCAAGGAGAAGCTCTGCTATGTTGCCCTGGACTTTGAAAACGAAATGGCTACCGCCGCCACATCTTCCTCCCTGGAGAAGAGCTATGAGCTTCCTGATGGCCAGGTCATCACCATCGGCAACGAGAGGTTCCGCTGTCCCGAGACCCTTTTCCAGCCGTCTTTCATCGGTATCCTATCCCTGCCGCCATCTACACAGCTACACACCTCCTAAAGTCTCTCTTTCTCGATGCCTCGTGCGATTGTCTGACCAGCTGCCGTAACCCCCAGGTATGGAATCTGCCGGAATTCACGAGACCACCTACAACAGCATCATGAAGTGTGACATCGACATCCGTAAGGACCTGTACGCAAACAATGTCCTGTCTGGAGGAACCACAATGTACCCTGGGATTGCTGACAGGATGCAGAAGGAGATCACCGCTCTGGCTCCCAGCACCATGAAGATCAAAGTGAGTATTACACCAAATCTTGACTGATTTTGACACAATTCCCATATAGCAAACATATTCTAAGTAAACATGACTGAACTTAAGCTCAGATAAAAGAAAAGACTTGCAAATAATGTCACACCAATGGGTCAAAAAGCTGGCAGCCCTTGTAATCTGATTCATCGAGCTTATGTATCTCATCTGACTTTCTATGAATCTCCAGATCATCGCACCACCCGAGCGCAAGTACTCCGTTTGGATTGGAGGTTCCATTCTGGCGTCGCTCTCCACCTTCCAGCAGATGTGGATCAGCAAGCAGGAGTACGACGAGGCCGGTCCGTCCATCGTCCACCGCAAATGCTTCTAAAGCCTCCAGCCTTCCCAGTGACGCCCTCTCTGCCTTCAGTCTCGCTTTTCTGCCTGTGAACTGTCTTCCCTCCGTCCCCGTCGCCTTCCCTCCCCTCTTTTGCACTGCTACTTCTGAATGTATGTTTTTGTTTTCGAATGAATTAAACCTTGACAAGCCTGGGCATGTCTGAAACCATAAAAGAACAGGAGAACCAAAGCTCACAGATGCCCTCTTGTGTTCAGATGCTGAAAATGAACTTTGCAGATGTTGCATGTGTTCGATCACCGCTGTATGCTTCGAGTTACAGTTTAAGGATGGTTACATTGAGAACACTCCAGGAAGGAATAAAGCTCTTCAAAATCCGAAGCTTGTCTGTCTGATATATATATCACACTTTTGACATATTCAACTGAATCTGCAGTCATTCAAAATGCATGTCCAATATTACTTCTCAAACTACATCATAAGGGAATTTTAGTTACGGAGCAAGACTGCCCTTGCATACTGTACAGCAATAACTCCCAGTGACTCAACAGCAGCAACAACAATAATAATAATAATAATAATAATAATAATAATAATAATGCATACACCTTACATATACAATATTATATGTATAAAAATAAGGGTCAAGTCACGTAACATACAAACTAGCAAATGATAAAACAGCAATACGAGACAAACCAGCATAACTCCCGTCGGAAATATAAAACAGAAGAAAGAAAAAGATAATAATAAAATCAACTAAAAAAAGTCAAATGACTGAAGCACTAGGTGTTATTATGCAGTATATATGTGCAGACTGCTGAGGTGACATAATGCATTTTGCCCAAAGTGGTGGGCGTGTGTTGTGGGTAAGCATGTGTGCGTCTTTCTGTGTGTTGGAGAGGAAAAAAGTGATACATTGGGGGGTAGCAATGGAAGACAGGAGAGGTGGGAGCAAAAGGAAGATTGATGAGGGGGTGGTTGTTGTTTGGTCAACCTAGACAGTCTGGGCCCAGCAGACCAGAGGGAGCCGCCCCCTACCCATGACACCCCCAACCCAGGCAGACCACCCCACACATCATGCTACCCCTATTCTAGGATAGCTTTTTTGTTTCCTTTAGTCTGTATGAATGGGAGAGAAATGCTGACCTGGTGTGATGCACTAAAAGAAGCAGGTCATGCAGGTCGGTCCAGTCTGGGGTGGGAGACTGGCAGTAGGCAGGAAAGCGGCCATTGGGGGGCAGCTCAGAGACCCACCCCCTCAGAGGAGGGGCAAAAGGGAGGGGAGGCAGCGGGACAAACTAGGATCTTTGGGAAGAGGCGGGATTAGGGAAAAAAGGAAGGAAGGATTGCATGCATATATATATATATATATATATATATATATATATATATGATTGTGGGTGATGAGAGGTTGTGCAATTGTAAAAGAAAAGGAAATACAAAAAAGATGATCATATATAAATAAATAATAAGCATGCAGTCAGTGAGCACAAAATATTTTGCTCCAACCATTCCATAGAAGGGAGAAAAAAGTGCTTTGTTTTCATATATATATATATAATTTATATATATATTTTTTTTTAATGTGTTTGCCATTTAGAACCATGTTCCACCTGTTCCATTAAAACTTGCGGGTTACCCGTCGAGTACTCGAACCTGTGCAGGACTCTAGTAGTCAAGTCTCCATTGAGCCCTTGAGTAAAGCTCTTAGTTTCTGGGGAAAAAAATGCTCCAGGGCTGGCAGATGAATTCGGAAACCCTGCGATCAGACCCCAGGCTTCACTCTCACCTGTAACCGTGCGTGTGTTTAAAAGCAGAGCATGATGGGATGCATGCGGGTACTCAGACTCGCGCGAACAGCAAAATAAAGCGTCATTTCATGACAGCTTATAAAGTGTAAGTTCTTTATTAAAACAGCAGATGAACAAAAATCAGATATTCAAAATACTGTCTTCATTGTCCACCGTCACATAATGCCACAACAATGTGCAACGCCACTGGGACTGTATGAAGCCACCTCAACGTCACGGCGCGTAAATTAAAAAAAATAGGAGCGTTTGTTTGTTTTTAAACCTCTCAGACAGGGCGCGGTTTTGGCAGATTATGTCTGGTTATTCTAACTGCTGTGCATGAACGTGGCTGGCTGTTTCTCCGCGTGGGGTGAGACCGGTCGTCGTGTCGCTATGCAGGACGAGCTTGGATACCTGAGCGTTGTCTCATCAAGGCCTTTCTGTCGATGGCAGGAGCTCCGCCCCTGTAAGGCGTTTCGTGTTTTTTTTTTTTTCGAGTTACATTCTGAGCACTTTGGTTTAGTCTGTCTACCGTAAACAAACCACCCTCAAGGCAAACTTAGATTATCCAATCAATCCAGGGTAAAAAACAAGGTCAACACTTGTCAGCTATACCTTTTTAAAAAAAATCCATTGCCATGGTGTGCGGCTAATCAGACACTTAATTTGTTAAACCACTCAAGGTATTAAATCAATATAAAACTGTTTTTTATATCAATTTATCAATGGCTTACAAGTTATTTTGCTTTTTTTGTACAGTGCCTGTGTATGTATTTACTGTATCTATTGCTGTAACCATACAGGAGAACTTTGTGTTAAAATTCATACCGGAACCTTCTCATGTCTTCGGTGTGGTCTTCGATTCCTCGATGCTGTGTGCCCCTTATTTCGTCGCTCTCTCGTTCCTGGAGGGGCGTGTCCGCTAGCTCTACATCATTTTGTTTTACCTGAAGGACTTCATGCCATTGTTTTGTCCCAAAAGTTAGTAGGATTATCAGGTCGTGTCTGACCGCACTTCATTTTAGCCGATAGCAGAAGCCACTGAGAACAAAGCTGACATCGAGATAGTTAAATGACCAGCAGAAGCAACACCGTCGGAATGACTCCGCGACAAAGAGCACCCATGATGCTCTGCGCGGTAAAGCGATATCGATTCACAGTACCTCTTAGAAAATAAATAAATACAAAAACCTTCAAGTAAACAACGATGTAAATAGAAACTTGTTTGTGTATGTGGGGGGGTGGGGGCCACTGTGCGGGGCTCTCGTCGCTGTCACCTGAGATCAAGCACCATCGTTTGGGTGTCTTTCACCACAACGTGCTTACAGATCTGCCGGGAGAGAGACAGAGAGAGAGAATCAGATGTGATAAAGAGGACAGTGGCCCGTTAGGTGACAGGATGGCGGCCTGGCCACTCACGCTGAACAGCGGGGGGTCCTTCGAGTGAGGGTGAAAGCCCTTCATCCTGCAGTTCCCCACCTCTGCCATCCCAGGACTGGTCAGCCTGAAGACTCCGGTGCTGATTCAAAACGAAAGGGGGAGCAGTCACCACATTTAAAGATCCACTCTATCCAGCTGTGATAATTCACAAGTATACAGTCAGATTGCCGGGTTCTGTATTTTACTGCAGTGAGAATGTTTTTCTCTTTGCCTGTGCTGTTCTCTTAATAAAGAGAATAACCCAGGAATTATAGGTGGAAACTAGCCTTTTGTCTGACATTTACAGCAATGCCATCAATTAGCACCGTTCCTGTTAAATAAACCAATAAACAATATTATGTTTAGTGAAATGTGGAAATCAATAGAGATATCCAATTCTACTTCATATGCCCAATATTTCAACAGACACACACGTGCACATAGACCTGTAATCATATCTTTGTGGGGACCACTCATTCTTTTCTGTGGGAAAAATGCTAATGCTGACTATGACAACCGTAACCCCTACCCAGCCCCAACCATAAACACAAGTAACCAAACCAAACAAAACATAAGAGTTGTTGCATTTTTAGTTTTTTGATTGCAGTCACAAAAATGGGTATTCATCACATTGTGGGGACATTTGGACAAAGTAATATACTGTATATCTGTACCACACATACACACACTATCAAGCAATATCCACCGTTAACAGGCTGGAATTTCGCCTGCTAGACCTGCTAACTAATTCTTGTGCCTGTAGATTCCATAGTTAAGGATGTACAGCTGGTCTTGATACAACAGACTGCCTTGTCAAGGACAAACAGGCCCAGATGGGGCATTGTTCGGATAGCTTGAATTAGATTTTTGTGTTCAACTGTTTCAATATGTCACACATCTTTATTTTATGACAACAAACAAAGGCACTTATGTTCGCTACATCATCGGCCAGCCCACGCGGTTACCTTCATGGTCATACCGATCAGCCTCTCTGCCTCCTTCCGAACAGAGTCCATACCGGCTGCGTGTGGAGGAGTGTGACGGGTACAGTATGAACTTACTCGTTATGCTTCGGAGCACAGACTATAGCAATGGCCTCCGGGAGCATCAGCTGGTACGAGCAGTGTGTGTGAAGATCCACGCTGGAGAGGAATGCCGTCTGTGTCGGGTGTGTCTGTTGACAAAAGGTAGTTTATAAACAAGGGCCCAAGGACCTGTGGCCTGTACTACGAAGCGGGGTTACTGGCTTATCGGGGTAACTCGTCGGATTTAAGGTATCACAGTTTAAATGGACTTCATATTCGTTCACTTACATTTTGCCCAGACTACCTTAAATCCGACAAGTTACCCCGATAAGCCAGTGACCCCGATTCGTAGTACAGGCCCCTGGGCAGCTGGACCCTAGATTGGTGCCCCAACCCATTTGCTCAAAAGGTGAAGATGGCTGCCACAGTGGATAGTTTAAAAGAAGACATCCAGCCAAACAGTGGCTCTCCACAGCACTAGCTAAAAGTAAAATGGCTGTGTTTTCTATCCATTATTACCCAAAACCATTCCCAGAAGCACAGTAGTTCAGGAAGCAACCTTAGACTTGCTCAAATGGGCTACGCAGAAGTCAACTGGCTGGTGCCCACCGATCGGCATACTAAGGCCACGGGGAAACGCCGACAGACGGGGTCACTCACGTGGATCCAGCCCAGCGTCAGCAGCCCGTGTTGGTCCTGGAAGCTGAAGAGCTCCTCCACGTTCTCCATGTCGCAGTAGTCTGGGCCGGCGGTTTGCTTGGGAATGATCACGTGGGTGAGGACGAACTCGTTGTGGGTCTGAAAAGGCAATGTTTTTGCACTTTGGTGTAAAGCTAAACCACTCCTCTACTGACTCACTCCCCAGACACAGAAATAAAACCTCCCTTAGTCTTGGGCCAAGTCTTATTGATACATCATATTTACCACCAATGCTATTATTATTATTGCAAACAAGACATGTCTCTGTAAAAATTGTTGTATTCCATCCTTCTAAATTCACCATAACTCAATCTTCTTGCAAACCATGACCGTTCCGTGAATTTAGCCCAAAGAGGTCCAGGGTTGGAGGATGCTTTTCAGCATGTGACTGACATGTGACTAAGAGAGTCATTCCTTACGAGTTTCCCACAGAGGACTCCGCACGTCTCGATTCCTCTGGCCGTGTTTCCATCCGCGAGCAAGAGGAACTTGTAAGTGAGATCTCGCGAGATCACCACCCGTCTCAAGCCATCCACTCTCTGGTCTGCAAGATGTACACAGAAAATCGCTACTTTAAGTAGACACTTGGCTTATTACCTTATTTGTGAATGAAAAGAAGCTACAACTTTATATTAAACTGCTACTCATACAGCCAACACCCTGCAGATTTACAGAATACGGTCCACGTCAGAAACGAGCCCGTTCTTGCAAGGCATTGTGGGATGCTGACTCACTCTGCACTGCACCCAGGGTTGAGGTTGGCTTGTTGATGGGGACGGCCTGCTTGCTGCGATTGGGCCCGAGGCTGACGTGGTTCTTCGGCGTGCGGGACAGACACGTCCCGTCCGTCTGCTCTTGCACTTTGAGGGCGGGCCCGTCCTTCTGGTTGGCCAACTCCTGGCGACGCAGCTGGTCCTCGAAGTAGCGGAACTGCTCGGACTCGATCTGCATCCTGCGCAGCTGGGCCACGCGCTGCCGTTCCTCCTCCAAGAGCGACAGCCTCTGCAGCTGCTGGTCGCAGACCTCTGCAGCCTGGCTCTGGGCGCAGACGTGCTATTAATGCGACGAAGGACAAAACAATGTGCCAGAACTGTCATTTAAACATCCATTGACCTTCAGCCTCAAAACCCAACTGCATCTGGTTTCATATTTATGATTATACATTTACGGTATATTTTGATTTTTATCATCATTTTATTTGTTACAGCAGGGAGGAAACCTCAGGAAAATGAAAAAAATCAATGTTAAAAGGAATCAATTACAGACACTCATTTATTTGCATATGCATTTATTGGCATATATTATCCAGCAATTCATTTTTGATCTTTGCAGAGGACATCATGATTTTTGCTCATCTCTCTCATACCACAGATGTCGCTCTGTTAAGTCCTATTGTTCCTATTCCTATATCGCACTTAGGGATTTAAGATGACATCAAATGTGTGGGGATGTGACCATGCCAAACGTTGAATATATTTGGTACGCTGAAATGCTGTTAGTGCAAAATGAAAGTGAAATCTTGAAACCAGGATATCTCCCCTTCCAGTGTATGATAGATAACCTTGACATTAAAACCAGAAAGGGCTGCAAGTCTGGAACGTTCTTATATGTTCCCGCATCTACAACGGTCGCATGGAGGGATTGCAGGATCTGGGTGCCCCACTGGTCACCACGGTGACGCGGCCCCTCACCTGATTCTTCACGTACTCCATGTGCTCTCTGTTGTACTTCTCGTGGAGAAGCTTCTTCAGTTGATCTTTCCGTGGAAATGCCACGTCCTGCAGTTTCTGTGAATGTGAGGCAGACGACGACAGAGCTGAGCAGGCCCACTCTCTCCCACACACATCTCAGCCGTGTTTTTCACCCAAAACCAGTCGTGCCGATAGCAGCATGGCCAAACGCATCAGGAAACCAACAACATGACAGAAATTTTGTTTATTTTTTTCCTTCTCATATACGTCCTTCTTAGAGGCCTGTCCTCTCTGATGTAAAAGTAGGGGACACAGTCACATCACTATGTCAGCACCGGGTCACGCTCGTGCTTTGAGGACATCGAGAGGTCGACCCAAATCCAGAGCGGGCCCCACTGGCACAGAACGCTCAATTTTGCAAGCATCCCCCAACCCGCAGTGTGAGCTAATTAGCGCACCACTAATCGGATTTCCATTAGACTAAGAGGCCCAAGCCGGGGAGGAGAGACCCACCTTCATGATGACCTGCTTCTCAGGAACACTGCACTGCTGGTAGTCCCGATGGCTGGGTAGCTTCTCCACAAACAGCCTGACAACGAGGAGCGTTTATCTAGTCAGGTAAGGTGGCAAGTCGGCACTTTCCCCTCCGTGCCGGCGGCCGGCGCGGCGAATCTTACGTGATGAACTTGTTGTAGAGCACGAAGGCGTTCTCCAGGCTCCCCTCCTCGAGGTAGACGGCGGCCATGCGCTCCATCTCCACGCCGGAGCGGAAGTACCGGCGCGGGGTGATGTCCTCGTTGATCTCGATGTTGCAGCCCATCTTGCTCAGGGCACGGACCCGCTCCGCTGCGGACAGCGTGACGTCCGTGTGATCCGGTTCCGCGGCCAGCTTCTTCTGCGAGGAAGAGA
>JAODJU010027774.1:0-18568 GCA_026776725.1 Gnathonemus echidnorhynchus
GGAATGGAGGGGCTTCATTCCCACCATCAATGTTGGTTTTTCTAAAGCTTGGTTACATCGATACCTTTGCTGCTGCTTCTGCTGCACTCTCTATGTCCTTGCAACTCATTTCATTTAGTCTGCCTGTCCCCATTGCTCCCTCCTCGTAAATCTGCAAAGCCGTCGACTAAATGGCCGCCCACTCCCCATATCAGACCTTCATATCGATGTAATTTTTGTCTGGATGGGTGTTTGCCATCAGCACTGTATGAAGTACTTAAACACAGTGAACTTCATTTGCTGGGGTGTGTGGCATGAATCTTAGTAATTATACTATAACTTTATGGAGACCCAGGTAGTTTGTCTGTCAGAATCGTTTTGCCAGAGGCTGCCTCCTTATCCTCTGCGTCCCTTAGGTTTCCTGAGGATCCTCTAGGCTGTCCACAGCAACACAAAGTCAGACAAGTCATTATTTTTAATGCTTCTGCTGGCGTGATTGGTGTGCAGTGTCATATTACTTAGTAATTTAGCTGCCACTTTTGTTCGGATGAACGTGCACTTTGCATAGCTGTGTGTCTTCAGTGGTGCATTTTTTATGTTATGTAGCTGGCCCATGGTGTAAAAGAGTGTATTAAATTCATCCGGGTTCACCGCTACGCTCCTTGTTTTTGATGTGATGCTGTTGGCAGTCTTACCTTTCCCAAACGCAACACTATTACTGCTCTTTCTGCTGGACTGAAGTTCGCAAATCGCTACCAAAAGCAGGGTAATGAAATGTGTTTGGAAAGGTTATTTGGCATGTACACGCCGTGCTTTGTTCTCTGCGTAAGCTCTAGGCTGGTGTTCATCTTTCAGGTTTTGGACCCGCTGGAGGTGGTACCTATGGGCCTGGTTATGACCACCAGCAGCAACTGCTCTTGACAAATTGCAGGCCATCTGTTGGCTTCTGCGATACTGGAAAATAAAAGACACCTGGCTGCTCCCTTCCCGCGCCTCCTCCTGTCTTCCTCACAGCTGGAAGACAGTTAATGTTCTCTTTCTAATTATAAAGCCGTTCTGCACTGTCACTAGTTCTGTCAGTGGTGTGGATTGCCATGTCTCCTGGCGTACTGGACCATAGGTCACATAAAAAGACAGTGCCGTCCTTCTGAATATCACCATTACTATATCCTGATTGTTCACCATGAATTTGGATGCCGTTTATGTAAATTTATTGCTTATGGGCCAATTGATGGTTTGTGTTCTCAGTCTCATTCCCACAAAATATCAGCTGACTGCTGGAACATCAAACCAAATATTTTGCTTGTTGCCGCTCCTAAGCTGGTGTAACATGTAATGTGCTGGAGTATTTACATCCATAACCATTAAAAGAAGTTCACAGTTAATTCCAATCATTTCTCTCCGAACACCATTTGTATTGGATGACAGCTATCATAAGGGAGGGACGAGTATTAATTTCTCTCTTTCTGAAATATGTATGGGAACAACAGTAAAGACGCACACAAAGCGGACTTCAGCTCACTTCACAGTTTATTTCGTTCAAACGTTTGTAACGTGAATGTCAGGCAAGAGAAATACCTGTTCTGGTGTCTATATACACTGACAGATAATTGTGGCACAAACTCCGGCACTGATGCTTATCTTTTAGAGTCACTTAAGCTGTGCCTTAAAATAAATGCTTATTGCCACCTTGTGCAATTACGGCAATAAATCCTGTCTGACACCACGAACGTAAAGTGTTTTGAGAGCCGCGTGTCCTTTTTCCACAATAATATTAACAGTACTTTTTGCTATTACAGATAGTATTGTTATCAGTATTACTTCCCAATGAGAACGTGAATAGAATTCAGTTCAACGACAAGAAGTTTCCAGGGAAACCATAAAACAGCCAAAAATTCATGATCTATCCAAATATACAGCACACTACATTATGATTTCTAACAGCTATTATTTTTTGTAGAATACATCCCAGTAATTATTAGATTATGTGCTTTTGAAGCAGACAGAGGAAACACTCAATATTAAAACCTCAGGACAAATGAATCAAACTAGCTGAGACAACTTTGTTGTCCCAATTTCTACTCTATACTCAACAGTTTTAAGGGTATATATACTGAATATGGTACGTATATCATGTAAAGAACACATCTCCTTTGCAGAAGGTATAATATTTCCCTTCTTTTTCTAATTGCCCCTGAGAGAGTAATTCCACAGCTTAATGTTAAATTATAGTTGATATGCTGTTTCAGATACTCGCATGCTAACAAACCATATTCACAATTTTATCTACCAATTTTTAAAAGGATGGTCTGGTAACTGGATATCATTGCATACTTTACAGAGGCTAGCAAGAATGCAAAGATATGCAAAGATATTTAATATAATTTAAGAAGATATTTAATATTTAAAGTGTTGTTTCCGTCTGAGAATTAGATATATTCGTTAAAAACAAAAAAAAATCACAATGTAATTATCCACGGCAGTTATCTACAAATCCGTTTTCCCATATCGCCAAAAAAACCCAATATACTGAGTATATAATATAATTGGCTACAAATGCGTGGTTACAAATGACACATCTTTATAAGGCCAATTCAGTTCTCCCATTGGCTGAGTTTACAGGTGTGAACAGCGTGTGAACAGTTTCCGTACTTCGATTAGCCGCTTGTAGACGCGCGACCTAAAGCATGGAGTCGTTTCGTTCGGCAAGCTTGAGGGCCTCCTGCATGCTGGCGGCGGACAGCTTGCGGTTGATGTTTCTGTACCTGCAGCGGAGCAGATTACGGTAGGTGGTCCTCAGGTCGCGGTTGAAGAAGGCATAGATGAAGGGATTGATCAGCGAGTTGGCGTAGCCCAGCCACAGCAACGTACGTTCCACCCACAAGGGGACGCAGCTGCACCGCACCCCGCAGATAAACGGACGGGCGGTGGACAGCACGAAGAAGGGAAGCCAGCAGATGCTGAACGCCCCCACTACGATGCCCAAAGTTGTGGCAGCCTTCTGCTCCCTCTTGAAGACCGAGATGTTCCTCCGGTCGGCGCGCAGGAGCTGCGAGAAGCTTGCGCATTCCTCCGCCTCCTTGTGCAGCTTCAGGGCGGCCGAGACGCAGTCCACGCTGTCCTCTTCCTCCGGTCGAGGGAATCCGGCGATGTTGTGCTTGGCTGCGCTCACCTTGGCCGCCCTATATATTCTGTGGTACATGATCAGCATCACCGACATGGGAATGTAGAACGCCACGGCGGTGGAATAGATGGTATAGCCAACGTCCTGGCTGATCAGACACACTTTGTTATCATTTACATTCTGCGCCCAGCCGAATAAAGGTGGTAGAGTGATCGAGGCAGACAAGAGCCAGACAGACAGGATTATTTTGGCCATACACCTGCCGCTCTGTCTCATTGGGTATGTTAAGGGCTTTGTTATGCCAAGGTACCTGTGATACGAAGGAGAGACAGAGAGAGAGAGAGAGAAAAAAAAACATCTGGATGTCAGGTATCCTCATATAAACTCGACTTCGAAAAAATGGCGAAATACGTATATTTTGGGACATAACTGCCAGCATTATTAATAATAGTTATAATTATCAGCGCAATTAATATTGCACGTTGCAGTTAGCATCCAAAATGCACTTAGATGTTAGTCCCCTTGAGGCACGGGAATCTCCTGCCGGACGGACCCTGCCTTGTGCCCTGCGGTCCCCGCGATAGGCTCCAGGCGGTTATATAGGACATAAATGAATTGTGGTGCGGGTGGATGGATTTGGAGGCGCACGGAAAGGTGCACTTACCTGTCTATGCTTATTACACAGAGCGTCAGGATGGAGGCAGTGCAGCACATGACATCCATGGCAATGAAAACGTTGCAGAAGAACTTGCCAAAAATCCACTGTCCGCCAATAAGGTCCGTAATGCTGACAAAGGGCATCACGGCCAGCGCCACCGAGAGGTCCGCCACGGCTAAAGAGACTATCAGATAATTAGATGGCTGCCGCAGCTTTTTAACAAAACACACCGAAATAACCACCAGCAAATTCCCACAGATGGTGAGAACGGTAAGCATGGTGAGTATTACCCCAATGAGCACTTTCTCCATGTTGCCATGGCTCAGGATCTGCTCCCCGCACCTCGTGTCATTCTCCACCATGCTGGAAGTTGGCAAAGTCGCGGGTGTCGTCTGCGCTGCCGGCAGGCGCGCGTCCACCGTCCCCGAGATCATGCCGTCAGTGCGAAGTTCCTTAACTCTCTCTTCTGCCATGTACGACCTCGTGTTAACGACGAGAAAACTGCCAGTGAAATCGACGAACATGGTTTTACGCCGCGATCCATGAAGAGTAGCCTTTTGCCCGCAAGACCCAGAAATGCCAAGTTAGAATCCAAATTCAGCTTGGAATTTTTTGCATGAGGAAATGAGATAGCAGTTTCTCAGTTACGTATTTTAAAAAGCAATGCTCCTGATCAGCGGAAAGAGTAATGCAGCAGACGAGCCTGAAGAGGAGCGATGCGCTGCGAAGCACTTGCGCGCTGCTGCCTCCCCAAACAGCACCTGAGGCGAAATGATCAGACAAGTAAAAGGAGCGTCTCACACAATCTATGACGTCATGATCAGATTCAGCATAAGATCAAGTTCACAAGAAATTCAAACTGAGTGCCATGGCTTAAACCCACATTTAATGTTTTGGTTTTTTTTTGGGGGGGGGGGGGAGGGATCCCCATAAGTGTCAAGTTTAATACAAGACATATATTTTATAGCACTCTTTACATTGTATAATTTTTTACATTAATAATGCTTCATAACAACTAGTAACTTGAACCTGAACGTTACAAACGGACTCATATAATGCTGCATACGATCCATTATTATTTTTAGCTGTTACGTCTGTCGGTGGCTTGATAAACACTTTTTATAAGGCGCAGCTTAACTGCTTGGTCAGTTTGACAAATGGACAATTGGTGGCACTGACGCATTGTTGTGCGACTATAATCTAATGATGCTCTATTGCCATCTTGCGGTTACTTTGTAAAGGAAGCGTAAGAAAATGTGTTGTCATATTTTAGGAACCTATTTAGGACGGACGATTACTAATCAAATTAATATCTGCAGCTTCAGGAACGGTACTAGCAGCGAAAAGCTCGTTCTGAAATCATTAAACACCGCCGCGACGTGTCTTTCATCATTTCATATTTAGGCCTATGTCATTTTAATTTGGTAATTGCGTGTTACAACTGGATCATGCCACTTCTTCGAAGCAATATTTAGCAATGCAAGATGTGTTCACATTAAATGAAGTTCATTCTGTGAAGTCAGGCATGGTATTTTTTTAATGTAGCTACATTTCTGTCGCCAATTTATAAATCGTCTTCTTGTTGCAACAGTCCACTGTTGGCCTATGTGGGTGTTAGTATCAGTATTGATGCCGAACAAACTCTTTGAATTGTAGTGATGAATATAGAATTCCGTGTCAGTAGGGCCTCCTTCAAGAAGGATTTATTTACTTAAAATACGTTTTTGTGAGAAGTCTTATGGCTTTATATCATTTGATTACTAAGAACAAGCCATAAAATCCAAGCATAAAGTCTACACGTTCACAGCCCACAAATGAGCGCATAATCAGCACGCAGGCACCTGACCAGTGAAAAACACCTATATTCAGGCGCGTAATTTCCATGGGGGTTAGGGGGGTCATGACCCCCCCAATAATCAGATTCAGCCAATATAACCCTCCTAATAATCATGTTTCCCCCGTAATGTGTGGAGACCTCAACCCCCCAATGTTCCAGCCAAAGTTACGCCCTTGCCTATATTGCTTGTCGTAATACCTATACCACAAAGGATTTAAGTGTTTTGCACAGTGAGGTATGACCGTATGTCAGCAGACTACTTCACATTTATGTCTGATGGCTCGCTGAACTAGATGCTTTTTCGGATACGTAAACTCTAAGAATAATGATCTATCAAGAATCGTGATTAATGATTGTGTCAGTGTGCTTGCAGTTATTCCCACATGTTTTTCCACTGAAGCCGACTTCAGTCTCGACAGGTGCTCTTTTTATTCAGTGTACATCTTACTTCTTTGAAATTCCATTTAGGCCTGTTGTAAAATGGAGGTTGACTTCCCTGGCTCCTTCCACGAATTGCACTCAATTTACAGGCTTCACAGTTTGAAATTTATGGACAGAACACTCGTTAAACAACAGGAAAAGTTCATAAACACTTGATCAGTAAAGTCTGATGGAGTATGGCTGTCTACGAGAGACTGTAAAATATTAATCTATAATACAGTAGTATATATGATAATAGGAAACATAATGGCTCATATTTAGGACTAAACTGGCAGTAGTAAATTTGTTAATTTGACAGAAACATCAATTGAGCGGAACTTTCTTTTCAGCTCATGTGAGCACGATAAATAATTTACAATTGTGAAAAGAAAGTTAGTCAGCACAAAAAGAGAAACGAAACACATTTTACTCTGGCATGTTTTTAGTTTTTTTTTTCTTAAAGTTACAAATGCAAGGTGCCAACACCAAGATATTAAACTTGACAACGATGTCAACTACTAAGAAAAAGAGATGACCAGAATGGGGAAAAACATGAGGAGATTGTGTAAGAAAAAAAAAAACTCGACGTATTTGTGTTCTAGATGAATCTTTGTTAATACCGGTGGGATTTTCAAATAGTTTAATCATAAGATGTCTTGTACTAGTAGCTCGTCATGAGGTATACTGTCCATCTCTGGGATGTAGGCTACGGCGGTGGGATTATTGAGGATCGTTTTACTCCTTATAAGTGCCAGGAGATGCCGATCTACAATGCATTTCTAAATTGTACCCACCTCTCTCTCTCCCTAGCGGCAAAGCAATATATTACGAAATCCCCGTTGCGCAGACTTTGAGAAATGAGGAATTTAGAACTCTGTTAAAACTTACGTAATTTACTTTTCATATTATCAACAATAATATATTATTCATTGTTAATTATTATGGAGTATTAATAGGAGCCATACCCATATTCTCTCTATTGCCTGTAATAGGTTCTAGTTCCGACCCCCGCGACCCTAATGAATGGATGGATATTGGAACTATTCTTTGTCTTTAAGGATCGATTGCCCATCGTCTGTTGAAGGTTAAATTGTTCAAATAAGACACCCGCCTTGTCTTATAACTTCCGAGCAGGTCTGTACAGTTTTCACTGTTTTCAGGTATTTTAATAATATATATATGCATACATATATCGACCTATCTATATACATTTTGTAATGAAATAGATTTTGTCAATAGAAAGAGTGAAGTCGTCCTCCAGGTTTTTTATCATATTTGCCCATGGCAATGAGGCGCATGATTTGTTTAATGAAGAACTCTGTGACATTTCGTTTTTAGTAAATGTAATATTGTATACATAGGTGTCAAGTACAAATATTAACAATTAAACAGGAAATGTTGTATTGCGCCGGGAGAGGAGCGCATTTGTTCCTTGCTTTCCCCTTGAGTGCCGAATGGGGGTGGAGAGTCAGGAATCGTGACGTAGGGTGCCGGCTGTTTAACAGGGAAGAGTGGAGGAGTGTGTAAGGGGAAAATGACCGACAGTGACCTCAATCAAGAGCTTTAGTAATTCTCTATTCACCTTTGTTTTAATGAAGCGACGACTAAGTGCGTGTTCCAGTTAGGGCAGATATACGTGTTTTGCGAGCAGCTTCCGTAGCACAGCTCGGGGGAGTTTGCGGATCATCGACGGGCGAAATCGGCTCTCCCCTTTTTTTCTTACTGAAATAGCTCGCCTGGCTTAGACTACCAGATATGGATCAAGGCAAGTCAGTTGCGGATCAGAAAGGCGCCGGTTTCTGTTTTACTAACGGGCTACAAAATGGGTTTTGCGCACCGCAACTAAGTAATGGGAGCGTCGGCGGTCATGGATCAAGTGGCGGCGGCGGCGGCACCAGCGGCAACCATAGTGGTATTGAAAATTTCCACCATCTTCACCAAGATCCGCAGAATAATGGGTCCCCCGCTAAAAGGTGCAGGCTGCGAAGGAGAATGGACTCGGGGAAGAAGAACAGACCGCGTAAGTATTTCCTCCGGCTTTTTTCCCCCAAGGAAAGCGATTAAAGGCGATAACTTGCCGGGGACAGACAGGCCGTTCTTTTCAGCGGTGCACAGCTGGTCTATAATAAGATGTCCCGTCTCATGCTCTTTAGAAGATACGCGCTGTATGTACGAAACGTGTGTTATGTTATGTAGCTGGCATTTCAACATCTTGGATGGAAATTTAAAAAGCGTCACTTGGTTTTTGTTTTGTCTAAGTGTATCATTGCTGGATCTGTCTATAAATGACTAATTTGGGCACCTCCATTGCATCCGAGTATGAACGAACACGTAAATGCCGGTTGCAGCACTTTCGTCAACGTGCTGCTTAAATCGCAGTGGGTGCAAATCGATGCGATTATCAAGGCGCTGATTTTTTTAAGGCGTGCGGAGTTGGATCGCACGACATTACAGTCGCTTATAAGCTGGTCACTTTAACTGTAAGGAAAGGCACCTCCTCCTCTTGTGTTGTGATGAAACGCTGGAGGTAATTCGCAGTCCCGTTTCATTGGGCGCCTCCCAGTCAGGAGGTTGTGCTGAGAGCGCTGCTGATACGAAGGCCGGGCCTCCTCAGCCAACGACAGCCCGGCATTTGCGGGCAGGGCCGGCGCATAAAACTGCGGGGAATGCGCTTTTCCCCCCTATGCTAAGAAGCAGAAAGTTTTCTTACACCGGCAACACAGAGAAGCCAGCATCGAGCTCTAGTAACTTCAAAGCACATATAAACTTAAGGAATAAATAGTGCGTTGAATTGGCTTGACTTGAATTGTCTTTGGAATTAAGTCTCGTGTCAATTTTGCTTGCACCTGAACATCACTATGAAGCTTAAGGGTATTAAGAAGCCAGGTAAGGGTCTTTCAGTTAAGTGTGAGCGTCTTTCTACACGTCTGTCTTGCAGCCAAAATCTGACTTTCGTTGTCGTATCTATTTGAGATCTTTCAGCTGTATTATGTTCAGATTTACAGTTTTTTTTTTTTAGTTGTCCTTTGCCTTAGTCTACGAAATGAGTCTTCTCTGAGAAGCATGCAGGGTTTGCAGTTCAGTGTTCACAGAGGCGCTTGAAAGTTTTTTGCGTCCCGCTGTAGTCCTTCAGTTACAGTTCATGTTTAATGCTTATCAGTGTCAAAGTGCCAAAGCCCAGGGTGAAGAGTTCAGGATGTTAACCTGTAATGCTTTATTGGTTAGCTACCAGTCATAAGGAAGGGCATTTCTGTTTATCGTTTTATGAAATATGAATCTGCCATCCAGTTTTTAGGAATGTTTATAGTGCAAAATGTAATGCGGAAACATTTGGTATAGTCCACTTTGGGGAGGTAGATGCTGTCCCAGTACCAGGGCTTGGGCACTGTCATGTTCAGTATCCTGAACTCTGATAGTGGATTGGATCTTCTGATGCGTGCGAGATGCTGGAACAGCCATGGATTTCCCTCAAGTGCATTTTGGGGGAAAGATTTACCTGAGAAATGTCCAGTAGATGCTTGGACCGCACAGTTGTTGTGATACGTTAAATACCTGTCCGCATTCAGCTGAGCAGATTTGTTTAGTTTGCAAGACCATCTCTGTTAATTATTGACATTGGCTGCAAAAAGTGTTGTGAATTTCCTGCGTTCGTATCAGCGTACGGTATATTTTAAGCTAGAAGATATTGATCAGATTGCTCTAACTTGCACAGCTCTTTCTCCTAATCAGCTGGCAGTCCATCACAGATAAATCACGACAGCAATAACAAAATGAACTTAATAGTGACTGAAATCTCCGGTTCAGTAGGTACACAAATAATGCCCCAATAATCATATTAGGGTCAAGTGGCATATTAATTAATATTAATTAGATGTCCTTCAGCCTGCAGTATCATAAAATATGGCTTTGACTTCCATAAATAATTAAGTTTACAGGTACAATTCATTCCATATTAATACAAAGATAATTATTATAATACATTTTTGTTGTATGTCTGATAAGGTCATCATTTATTGATATTAATCTCAAACCACAGTTTAGTGTTTGTGGGTTTTAATAGCCTTATTGAATTTGGACAACAATTTCTCTTTCTATATGCCAGTATTGCCCTGCATAACCCCTCGGTTAGTGTTTGCTTTTGCATCCAATAATGGGTTAATTTTGGAGGTTGTAGGTGTGTACACTTTCTGTGAATGACCCACTGCTCACTTGCGCCCCCTGTGGCTGCTGAGCACTTTGCGCGATGAACCTCATGGAAGGAAAGTAAACACACCTTTCACCTACATGCACTGCTTGTCATGGTGTCCTTATGGGCATCACAGGGTCCAGGGCAGTCAGATGGTCACATGAGAAAGTCATGTGACCTTGCTGCTGGTCCATTGACAGGAGGTGTGCAGTTCTCTCATCCCTATTTGTTTGTTTGATATTTTTGATCTGACAGTGTATTTTAATTCATCATGTGTCCCCTGAAATATTTTGTGTTTAATACCCAGTGGTGTATAGTGCCGGACCAGAGAGTACAAATCCAAACCAAGATTTTGTTTCAATCCACCAGTAGAGTACTCCGTGACTGTGATTCTCTACACTCAGCTGGTTGGTTGAAACAAAATCTTGGTTTGGATTTTTATTCTCCACCTCTGTTGATACCTGGGCTACTAGATATTTGGTAAATTTATTTAATATCAACTACCTATGCTTTTCTCTCGTGCCACCTGTGAAAAATCATAATTGGTTTCGTTGCAGCAGCTGATGTTTTAAATATTAGTTATGTAAGATTTTATGAACAAGGTGTCAGTTAATGTTTAATTTCTTATGGCATGAGGCATGAAGTGTCAAATGTCACAACAAAGAACGGACAAAGATGAACGTCAGGTTCAAAGGTCAGGAGCACCACTTTATTACGGCAATATTCATCATGGACTGCAGATATCGCTGGCACTGCAATTTGAGGTTAGCCAAGGCTGAAGTAATAATTGAGTAAGCGGACAGTTTTACATGTCTGTGTTATCTGATACTTTCATAGGTCTGCTTTGTGAGGTAGTATTTTCCTACATTTATTTACATTTACATTTATAATTCATTTTTATTTAGCAGATGCTTGTGTCCAAAGCAGTGTACATCTGAGGCATATAGTATGTTACATACATGTGTGCTGTCAAGGGAGTGATTAGGCATAACTTCAGCTAGGCTGAGCTTCCACTGAAGCTGTTGTCAGTGACTGAGATTGAATTTTGCTTCCTCTCAGCCCCCTGGACACACCCATCCCAGTTCTCGACTCCGCCCACGCCTTGGTCTCTCTCCCGGTCGCCACAATGGCTGCATTTCGTCTTTGTTCCTCCTACTTCTTTTGTTAAACCTGTCTCCACTGTCATCGCCCAAATAAAGTCCTCGTTCCTTCCTCCATCTCCGTGTGGCAGGGCTGCATTCATTGTCCTGTGTCCTATCCGGTGCAAGCAGCATGCCCACCTTCCGATAAATGACAGGACGAGGCGGTAATAGACTACAAAACGACGGGAATGCTTTAATCGCGTATAAATGGCTGTGGAAAAAACATTGGGCGGGGCCCGTGGACAGAGCCGTGAGGCACAGGAAGGGGAGCATGGTGGAGACTTAGGACTCGATGGTCTAAAATACTCCAAACAGAGCCAGAGAACGGGAGACAGGTGGAAAATATGAGCACTGATAATTCTTGTAACCCGACCCCATCCCTAGGTAGACGATCAGCCCCCAGCCCCTTCTCCTGGTGGCTGTGGTTTTCTGTTTTTACATGGATGTTATGGATCAATGCATGGTCTTGGGGCTAATGAAAATTTGGAATTGACACAGATGCAGTGAAAGTCAGAATGCAGAGAAGCAGTTTCCAGTGAGTCCTCAGCACATAGCAGTAGTGCGTTGGGAGTTTCCTTAAGTGAGGAGCTCTCCTGTTTGTAACCATATTTAACAGTTTTATCTTGGATGTGACTAGTTTTAGCGGCTGTGTGTATAAATATATCCCGTGCAAATGCTAGGTGGTTTACAGCAATGATTTCTCCCCTGTTCTCTGTGACACAGCTTTCTGTAATTCTTCTATTAGATTGGCCCTTATTCACTATGGTCCTCATTTAGGACTTTAGATATGTTGTTTTTTTCCACTTCAAAAAAATCTAATTTGCTTTTTTTCTGCTCTGGTGTTCTGGCTGGGTTTGTCTTCTCCACTCTGTGTTCAGTGTGGGTTGGGCGTTCTTTATAAGGCCAATGGTGTTTGTTACACATCACAAATAGCCTCATTCCGTGTAAGTGCACCTAGACCAGCTAGACATTTTGTGAATCTTCTGGTCTGATGGCCGACTGCCTTCATAACTATTTTTTTAATGACATGCCCCAGTTGCAGAAAACCTGCCTTTATAACAGGCAACATATATAAAATATCAGACTCCGCCTGCTCTACAGTAATTTGATTTTTTTTTCTTCATTGATCTTTTTGTTTCATCATGTGTATCTGAATTTCTGTCACTATGTGCCATTTTTTTATTGTCTCTGTGTGAGAATTTATCAGTTCATGTAGTAAGGTTTAGGTTTTTTTTATTATTATTAAATTTGATTTTCTATGCAGGCATTTTGCTTTGCCGTCGTTTCCATGACAACCACAGCCCCCAGGTGCCAGTGCAGAGCCGGTTCCGGCAAACGCGAGCTGATTCCTCATCATGCTCTGCTCTTCCGCTCGATCTGCAAAACCCCCGGATGTTCACTAAACACCACCTCGTATTTAGACGTTTCTGTACGGGCGAGACGGGGACCATCGAGCGGCTTCTCCTGGCATGTTCGATGAGTGATGGGCTCCTTTGTGGTCGTCTTAATCGGGGTTCATGGATGAATGCGTGCTGATATTATACAGAAAATTAAATGCAGTATTATGATATTGCAAGGCATCGTCCTGAAAGATTTTGAGAAATCAATGGAGGAAAAGAAATTGAGTGGTTAAATTGACTTTACGCTGCAGCCTTTCCATGGTTTGGGATGGACATCGGTGGGACCCTGGTCAAGCTGGTGTACTTCGAGCCCAAGGACATCACGGCGGAGGAAGAGCAGGAGGAGGTGGAGAACTTGAAGAGCATCCGGAAGTACCTGACGTACAACACAGCCTACGGCAACACGGGCATCCGCGACGTGCACCTGGAGCTGAAAGACCTGGCCATGTGTGGCCGCAAGGGCAACTTGCACTTTATCCGCTTCCCCACGCAGGCCATGCACCGCTTCATCCAGATGGGCCGGGACAAGAACTTCTCCAGCCTGCACACCACGCTCTGCGCCACCGGAGGCGGGGCCTACAAGTTCGAGGAGGACTTCAGAACGGTGCGTGCCCAGGTTGACGGTGGTTCTTGTGGGTGGGAGAAAGATGGTGATTTTCTTCTGTCTGCATTGTTGGGTTGGTCATGAAGGGCCCAAGGGTTGGGTTACATGTTCTTCTGGATGAGTGTTGGTGTATCCCATCTCCTTGTATCACGTTAAAGGTTTTAAATAAGGCAAAGTAAAGGGCAGCCCTTTGCCGAAGAGGACCCCCTTGCCTGTGTTAATATTTTTTCCCCTTTTCCCTCCTTTGTGTCTTTGCAGATGGCTGACCTGCAGCTCCTGAAACTGGATGAGCTAGACTGCCTCATCCAGGGCCTCTTGTATGTTGACTCGGTCGGGTTCAACGGCCATCCGGAGTGTTACTTCTTTGAAAACCCTTCCGACCCAGAGAACTGCGTCAAGAGGCCATGCAGCCTGGACAACCCCTTCCCTATGCTGCTGGTGAACATTGGGTCTGGGGTCAGCATACTGGCAGTCTATTCCAAGGACGACTACAAACGCGTCACTGGGACCAGGTAGGTGCATCGTTCTTTCGGGGATCGTGTTTTTGCACGAGTCACGCGTGTTTACGCGACTCACATGTCACAGGACTTTTAACTGAGAAAATATAAGCTCCCTCTTTCAGCAATAATGACTAATGGCGAAATGGCTGTTTTAAGTTTATTGGGTCTACAGGGAAAAGCTGAAATGGTTCCCGTCTGGTTATATCATTTTAATTTGAACGTCAATTATTCCTAGGATTTAAAAAAAAAAAAAAAAAAAACTTTTGTACAGTGTATTCAGTGCAGTTCTCAATCCTGTCTGAACTACTTGTTCTAGGGCTTTTCAAGTGGCTTAGTTAAATCTCAGCTCTAATCAGAGCTCTGTCATCTGCCAGCTGTGTTCATGAACCCCCTGGTGGCAGAGCATTGGAAGTGCAAATTGCTTGGGTTGTCTTGACAGTCTGCTACAATATGGCTTTGCTGACCTATCAGATGCCTGCGAGTTGGTGGTTGCCAGAGTAGAATCACTGTGTTCTGCCAATCAGATATTAACTACTCCTCATGATGATTAGTGATTCGCTATCAGTTTAAAAAAAAAAAAACAGCACCGTTAGAGAGCTGAGGATTGAAGAAAATATTGTAGAATGTTGTGGAAGGCACACGGGATTATGATACAGGAAGTAATATGTTTTTAACAATTATTAAATCTTCATACATATCCAACATTTGATGCTTATAGTTGATTTCTATTATAATTGCTCCAGCGTTAGTTGAAACCTTACTAATCAAATATAATCAATTGTAAAAATTATAATTGCTCTGCTATTGATTGATCTCAATATAATTAAGCATACGTAACTTACATGGTATAATACTCTTACATAATATGATAGTCTTGTAAGGAATAGTCCATATTGTTAACCTAGTTAAAGCCTAGCTCTCTTCCAATCTTACTCTCACTATGTTATGTCACGTTTGTCTAAGCTGTAAGGTAATCACTTTACTTTTTTCATTCACCATTGTGGCATCACTCTTATTCTTAGACAGTTAAGTGAGCAAATATTTGAGATATATAATATAAAAAAATCGGTTTGAAATAGACTTAATAAACACGTGTGTTTTCAATGCACTGACCAAGGAGGTTTGTATAACTTCCGCTTCCTGTTATGCAAGTGATGTATCGATTTTGTAGTTTTGGGATTCTTTTATTCAAATTTTTTACCGCATACATATAAAGATCATTGTAATTAATTTAAGCGTGTTAAACAAAACTGTGTTAAGGGTTACTTGTGATATGCAGCGTTGGTGGGAAAGCACACAGACATGTACGATGACAGATATTTTATTCTTTTTTTTTTATATATGTTACCTGGCATTCTATTTGTTTGTCGCCCAACGCTCCAAATGGTAACTTTTTGACACAATGTTATTGCTGGTCATCCATCTATGTTACATGATATATAGAATAAGTTTTGAGTAGTGTCTGACCAATTGATCTAGTCTTAAATAATAATTAATTTTTTTAATGGCAGCCAATGCTTAAGGTGGATGATGTCATCTGAGTTGAGCTTCTACCTGCAGGTCTGAACACGCACCGATAAAAACGCCAAGTTAGCAGGTTCCTGTGGTCTGATTTTTCTCCTCCTGCCCCTCCAGCCTGGGGGGCGGTACGTTCCTCGGCCTGTGTTGCTTGCTGACCGGCTGCGAGACGTTCGAGGAAGCCCTGGAGATGGCGGCCAAAGGGGACAGCACTAATGTGGATAAACTAGTGAAAGACATCTACGGAGGAGACTATGAGCGCTTTGGTCTGCAAGGGTCTGCGGTAGCATCCAGGTGAGGGGCGTTTAGCCTGTTCCCCATTTCATCTTTGCTAGGTCCTGGTTAGGTCCTGGTTAGGTCCTGGTTAGCCGCACGCATATAACTAGCCAGGTAATACTGAGCATTTCTCAATCAATTTCTGCTTTTTTTCTTCTACAGCTTTGGCCACATGATGAGCAAAGAGAAAAGAGACACCATCAGTAAAGAGGACCTTGCCAGAGCCACCTTGGTCACCATCACCAACAATATTGGCTCCATTGCTCGCATGTGTGCTGTGAATGAGGTAATTAAATGCCATTAGATGTGTGCTGAAGATCCTGCAGATCTTCTTAGAACTTCTGTGAACTTCTACTTGTGAGAGATGGGTGATGGGCACTTTGGCAGGAGCTGAGATCTTCATTTGGGAAAAAAAAAATAGGAAACATCTTTTGCATGTTTAAATGTGAGAGCAGATCAATTCTGGTCAAACATCTATTCATACTTAAAGAATATTTTTTCACCTGGAAATGAAGTATTAGAAACCAGGATTAATGTATGTGAAGCCGACCATACCTGTCTAGAGTTTCTTTTAGCCTCCACTGCCGGATAGTTCACTTACTTTAATCCTTTTATACACACAAACTATTGTACTGTTATTTTAACATTACACAATATTGGATATTCAATATAACACAAGAAATTGCGAGATAAACAGTAGTGGAGAGCTTATACTGTACTTCGGGTGGGGAGACGCAAGCAGTTCCATGGTTCATACAAATTCTGTGTGCTTTGAGCTTCTTTACAGTGTTGCCTTGTGGCATGGTGATCAAGCAGCATTGTAGAGGGCTATCAGAGCGCTCAGGACAACACGTGGAAGCCCTGTTTGCATGACATTTGAGGGGGCTGCAAATAATGGCCTTGGGTAAATGTTCAATGTCCGTCAGTATCCTAAAAAAAAATTACCCTTGAAAGTGGCAACCGCTGCCATCAAAACCTTTGTTCCCTGCAGCCTGATCCAGGAATTTCTTTACATTTAACAACTTAGTTTTTCCTTGGGTGAATATCATCAACTTGATGTTGGGCTGTTAGATAAACCACTTAAGTCCACTACAAAGCCCTTAGGACGTTTTTCCTTTCTACTAGAAGTCTCTGTACTATTTTAGAATTCAAATTTAGATTTTCTAGTAAGGAATGATTTCTTTTTGATGTGAGTTACCCATGTGCGTAACACTAATCAGTGATTGTGTCTCAGTTATATATTTTTGTTGGCTCTTGATATGTGGTCACGCAGTGTAGTTAAACACTCCACAGTTAGGTGGCAGCAGAAGAGTCCTTGGCACTGAAGTAACCCGAGGATATTCTCTGAAGGTATTCTCCGGTCACATATTGTCTCCATCCCTCCTAGAAAATTGACAGGATCGTTTTTGTTGGGAACTTCCTCCGGATAAATATGGTGTCGACAAAGCTGCTGGCCTACGCCATGGACTTTTGGTCAAAAGGACAACTCAAAGCCCTGTTTTTGGAACACGAGGTAAAGATAGGGCTGTATGAATGTGTTTTTATGCATATGCATACTGGGGTTGGATAAAATAACAGAAACACACTGTAAAAAAGCACTTTAACCTTGTAGTTGCCTTTGTAATTGTGATTTAGTTACTTCAAAGTGCATTGTATTGGATTTGAATATCAATTAGCAGTATGAGTCAGTTATGAAACAGACCCGATAATCTGCACTTTGAGTTTTCAAAGCAGAATGATACAACTCCGCCAGACCCTGACATGGATGGATGGATGGATGGATGGATGGATGCATGGATGGATGGATGCATGGATGGATGCATGGATGATGCAGCTGATAGCATTCCAAAGATTCCAAATAGTCATGCCAGAATTATGTGATGCATCAAGTCACAAAAATTACAACATTTCATGTCCGGTGCGGACAAGCTGCATCACCAAAGGGGAACAAGGTAGTTGCTAAGCATCATAGAAAAGCTATTGCAGAATTGAATCAGCATCTCTGTCACCCAGTCTCAACAATAGTATGTTGTAGACTTATGGTGGAATTTATGGCAGAACTGCCTTTTGGGAACCCTATGTACCCAAAGCCGGTGTATACAGATGCGTATCCCGATGTAATGGGCACAGAACCTGGGCATCCAAGTAATAGAAAAAAAATAATTTGATCTGCTGACATATTACAGCTTTTTCCTTACATCTGGAGAGAAACATGTTTGGGGGGAAAAGCCAAAAGATGCCTCTTCTCTGATAAAGGGCGGCAATCTCACGATAGTCATGCTAGCCATGGAATAATGAGGCCATTTTACAGGACCTGCTGCTCCTTGTAGTGCACACACTGTTCCCTCATGATGGTCCCATATTCTAAGAAGATAATGGCCCTATACATTCTGCTAAACAAATTGTGGTTTCATGAACCGGCATGACGTCAGACTCCTTCCATGTCCTCCCCATTAACCAGGTCCATCATTGAGCCCTCATGGGATTTATAGATACAAAGCAGATTTCCTCTAACTTCATCTCTGAAAGAACCAATGACTTTTCTTCTCGAATATTGCTCCAGTATTCCATCACACACAGGTCAGGGCATGTATAACAGCATTCCACGAAGGACTGTGTCTTTTCTGTAGGCCAAAAGTGCCCCCATTCAAATTATTTTTATTCTTCCTTGATATTACCATTTTTAAAGGTGTTCCTGTTATTTCTACCCACCCCCTTTATTATATATATGTTGGTGTGTGTTGTAAACATATTTTATGCCTGTGTATTTCGAATTTTGGTTCATACCAGTAATGTCTAGGTCAGGGCTGCCCAATTCTGCTCCTGGAGATCAACCACCCCACAGAGCTTAGGTACAGCCCTAATTTAACACACCTGATACAGATAATCAGGCCCTTCAGTTATATGTCAGTATTAGAGTCAGC
>JAODJU010027799.1:0-18567 GCA_026776725.1 Gnathonemus echidnorhynchus
AACATATTTAGGTGTAATTTTGGGGGGCCGGGAACCAATTAATTGGTTTTCCATTATTTCTTATGGGAAAAATTCGACCAGAACTCGAACTTTAGGATTCGATCCGGAGTCCGGAATGGATTAAATTCGAGAACCAAGGTACCACTGTATTGTCATTTGAGCGGTAAACAAAGGAGATACTTGTAAAGGACCCTTCTTGGATATTGTCACTTTTGATTGTGTATTTGGGGAATTCTGAAATGTTTTGTATGCACGTAAAAGTAAAGAAATGTAACCCCTTGACTGTGACCACACTGTCACTGTGGGACTGGATATGCATATGTGAGGAGTACGGAGAGGAGCAGCACAAAACCTGCACGAGTGTACCTGAAACACAGCGTGAGATCGTGATGAAGAGGCGTTCACATCGGTCGGGTGTTGTGTTCTGTTTTTGTTGCCATAATCCAGTGCTTCAAGGATGTGTTCGGCCGATTTGGGCTAGAAAGGAATAAAATGACAATTTTTATAACTTATGTTGATACAAAAGTCAGGGGGTGAGCAGACATTTTGATTTCTCTCTTTCCCATAGTAAATGCATTTAGAATAACGCACAGCTCTGCTCCTATAGTATAGGTATAGTCCTTATCCCTCACAGCACCGGTTTTCTTACATGTACATGTTTTAGCCAAGCTCACACCAAATGAATTGTCTGTCTGTTCTATTCCTCTCCACTGCTGCTCTTATACTCGTCTCCACTCCAAAATAAAGCCCCTAACCCTATCCTTCAATCCCCATGTCATGAGATTCTGTCCTGAAAATGAGCTCAACTGGAGCAGGTCTTACAGTGCATTCATAAACGTTATAAATCTTTTGTTCCTGAACAGTTATATCGCAGGGAAATCTGACCCATTAGACATGAAATTTCATTTTCACTAGATACCACTCTGACAGATAGTGGACTGAACTTGGATTTTCTGAAACTGCTCTTTTTTAAAACACCTTTGCAAATTTTCCACTTGTAATGCCATGGAGAGCAAAAGTGACATATACTGATCTAGGGCAGAATTCTTTAAAGGACATTATTTCATGTAAAAAAAAAAAAAAAAGGTCAGTGCTTGCAGTTGATTCAATCAAGTCATTTGCTCCTTTGGTAAAGGGTTTTTCCTACCTGATGAAGTGTGAGACCTTGCACAACCACGCCTTTAGCGCTGTCCTCACGGACAGCAAGAGGACCAGACTTGGCCAACAGGTCGCGAATCTGCTCATTATAGACCTTTAAATACAGAAGAAAAGAGGGCATCTTGAACCACCATTTCTGGCACATTAACTTATTCTATGCCAACACAAACAAATAAGCAGTCAATAAGATTTTGCTCAAAAACATTTCAGCTAGCAAAACCCACAGGTGCTTTGCCAGTTCTTTTTGAAGTAGGGAGGGCAGCCTTGATCAAGAATTTTTAAGGAAACTTACAAGATGAAGAAAGACAAAGGACTCACCTCAAGATAAGAGAAGGCGAGATCAAAGACTTTTTCGTCTCGGACTTGATCGATTCGGCTGAAGAGCTCCTTCATAGTGAGATACATGACCCCAGGATCGCTTTCATTGCCCAGCATGGTGTGAGTCTTCCCTGCTCCAGTGGCACCGTAGGCAAATACTGCAGGTGTTTATGGGAGATTTACTTCAAAATACAACAAAACCTCATCCTTAAATACCCCAGAGAAAGAAATAAACTACCCATTCATTTTCACTAACAGCTCATCTAATTACATTTCCATTAAGGCTGCATGACACAGTAAAGCCTTGAAACTTGAATGCCTCTTAACTCGACCAACTCAGGCATCGAATGGGTCTGTTGAATTTTTCTTTTATATCGTTTTAGCATCATCACCGCAATGTGCGCATGCGCAATAATCACATCACATTTGTCAGCACTGCTTCGTGTCTGTTGTCAACTTGTAGCAAGAACCTCAACTTATACTGGCTACAAGGTACATCCTGCTTGGGATGTTAGGCCATTTTATGGCACATACACACACATTCTGTACACACACATGCACCCACACAGAACAAACAATTCATTCTGTCAAGATACTATGCCACAATAACTAGAAACACATTAACTCAATTTTATCAACATAATCAGCTAAATATTAAAATAATAATTATGCCGGTCATCATCTGCTTCCTGGGATCAACTGACAATCAATTTACAATCAGTGTTAAATTAGTCTGTGCAAACAGCTGTAAACATTGCACAATTATAACCCACATTAATCCCCTTTTAAGTTCTCTCTAGTAACAGAAAAAAAATACCTAAAACACATAGCAATTTCTTAAACTGCAAGACTAATGTTGAAGAATTACACTGAATAGGCAAGCTAATTACCATATACAATTTCACATAATAAAAAATTCAAAAGACTCAATTATACTCAGATTACAGGAATAAATAGACATTGCACACACATCAAAGAAAGACTTTCTGAAGAACTTGTCAGGACAGCAGAGGCAAAGCTACAAAAACAAATCCCTGACTCACTGTCTGTGACTCCCCTGACCCTAGCAAATCTCAGCCCAGCCAACCTACTGGCATGAATCAAGAAGCGTGCACAAGGTACTTAAGCCTGTTGATGAGCTGCGATCCTACAGCTTCCGGAGACATGTCAGAAGCCAGTTCACACCACAAGCACGTCACATTTCCAGTGGGGTCATTGTAAGAGCCCCAAACCCCCTTTAAATCCACCATTCACCGAATCCAAAATATGAATCAAATATCAGTAAAGTCAAATACTCCTTATTAATCCCAAACACTTCAGACAATAAAGCATTATGTACTCCCAGAATTCTCTGTATAATAGCATTAATCATCATCCATGTACCTATCTGGAACAAGGTTATTCAAAAGCTATCCTAGGAATATAAGGCCATATGACACTAGGACAAATGCACACACTAAGGGTGATCCCATTATTTTAAACATGATTAAACCAACAAGGAGATAGATCTGACAAGCTACATCCACACACATCACTTCCTAAACTAAACTTCCTCAGTTTCCACTGTTTGTATACTATCCTGCATTGGCCAAAACGTCCCACAGCCACTATACCACATAAACAAATGACATGAGCTTTGACCTTACCGGTGCAGTTATATCCATTTAAGACTCCATCAAGGATTCCTTTAGTGGAGTTCTCAAAAATATTCTGCTGAGTGGAGTCTTCCCCAAAGACATTATCAAACACGAACTTCAGGTCTTTGTTGGCTCTCTTGCTGACATCCCTGTTCCGGAGCTTCTGGCCATGGAAGAATGTGACTTCCTCTTCCTTGGGGTCAAAGATGAGCATGTGGTTGTCAACAACCTGGACCACATTCTTGAAGTTGCCCTCTAGCTCACGGGGATTTGCTGGTCGCACACGGACCACCACTCGCACATGGCTGCACACATCACTCTCAGCCATGGTGGCCTCTTCCTCCAAAACCTTTACAGCTCCGTGGTTTTCTCTATAAGAAATGAATTTTTCAGCAAAAATCAAAAACCGAACAAGTCAGTCCAGTATTTTCAGAATTTCAGAGCAAAATTGTGCATTGTGCAAAAAATACAGAGCAAAATTGTGCATTCTGGGCTATTTATGGCATGTAACAGGCCTACTATTAATTACTAACCACTTCCATGGTGATATTTTTTTGTTCCCAAATCAACTTAATCCACACTGCATAGAAAAGGAGCAGTATCCCTCTTGGATTCAATCTTGTTTATCAGACTTATCAAAACACAGATATTTCTATTATCAAAGCTTAAAAGCAGACCAATCAACCTATTATTAATTCCCTTTATTTCCATCACAACACATGCAAACATGAGGTAAATCGTTTTTATATAAAGAACTCAAGAATTGAAAGACAATCTTAAAAGAACATGTTCTCAACCTGACCTGACTGACCTGTTGTGGATTTGAGTAAACTTAAATATCCTTATACACACGTTAAGCTCGTCTTTCCTAAGGTGATCACCTGAAAGGAGCAGTGGGACAAAATTATAAATTAATAGATATCATGAGCTGCATCAGTGGGTAATTTGCAGTTTCTTAGCGCTGCTAAGACAGTGAAATCAGCGCTCACCGTGTATTTTGTTTGGATGCACCGTTTAACAGGAACGGTGCTTCGAATACATCAGACCATACACAGCCCAGCGAAAGCTGCGGACGAGACAAGCAGATAACATGGGCGTTTTTTGTTTGTTTGTTTAACTTTCCTGCAGTCATATTTTAAGGCTGCTGGGGTATCACTTAGACTGCACATCTATTGAAGAAAATACAAAATATTTATGCAATACTATACGTGACTATTTGTAGTTGATTGGTACCGTGCATTCAATATGAAAATAATTTATCCGACGATCAAACATTAACCGCGAATCGAATACAAGCCGCAGTCAGGGATGAGCTGCCCAATTAAAGAAGCTTACTAGATTCAACCTGTTTGCTGATATCGCAAGCATACGGAGGTGATGCTGCGGTCAAACTCTCTGGGGTGGTAAAATTATGAGAAATCAACTAGGCGACGTTAAATAAATACAAACAGGAAGCCCGTGGACAAACGTAACATGTTGCCACAACCCCTACATAATGGCGAAATACGGTCAGAATTAGAAAAAAAAAACTCCGAAAAACCTAAATTATCACGCATTTCAACTGACAATCACATTATAAACAAGAGAAGCGCAGATATTGCACTCACCTAAAAACACCTACGTTATACTTAAAAACCAAATATCACTTTATCACTTACGAACGCCTTTAACTCAGCCAGAAGACGGTGAAGATTTCAAACACAAGCTGCTTTTGGATCCCGGTCGTTGATTGGACGAATTTACCCTGACGTCACAGTGACATCCGGACTGACGCTCCAGAGCCGGTAAATGACTTACTGCATACAGCCGCCTTAATAAAGTGAAGGGAAAGACAACATTAGGCTAATACTATTACGAGTAACAACTTTAATTTGTAATTTTTAATATATTTTTTCTTTTTCCACTGCTTATTGATTTTTAGAGGTACAGTTCTCCACACCCTGAGCTACCCTGTTCGCGGGTTGAAGATGAAAATAATAATAATCAGGCACCTGCAGGGGGGCTAGGGGTGCCTGCTCTTTTTGCCCGGATAATTTTAAGTGTCGTCTTTCTGAGGTACTGAGTAGCCCTTTCCGATATCCTACGAGCACGCATAATATACCGGGGGGCACTCTGTACCGGGCCTGCAAAATTTACTATGTGGGACACAACCCCCCCCAATGCAACGTAATATATATTGTATTGTGGATATACAAAATACCGGATATTTAAACGTTGATGCTGGACAGTTGTCGCATTCATTCAGTTCCTTCTTGCAGTTTGTAGACATGTCTCACAAAGTGCAACAAAATTATGCTTTACGTAATACTGTGATACTAATACTGTAATATAATAATATAATAGGTTTATAACTGATGCAACAGCAAGAACACGTCACTGCAAGCTATATGAGATGGTGGAGTGGACATCATTACATCTTAGAAGGAAAATGCATTGCCTGGTTTTTACTGCAAAGACTTTAATTGGCAAATTACCTCAGTACATACGTAGTTTACTGACATTCCGCACTAATACAGTACCCGTTCATCAGTTAAACTTCTCCTTCAGCTTCCCACCACACGCACAGAACTGAGGAAACCCGCCTTTTGTTTTTATGCACCACATGAGTGGAACACATTACAAAATTTTTTGAATTTAAACTCCTTGCCTTCTCTGAATGTGTTTAAAAATCTCTTAAACTCTGAACTTAAAGAACTGTCATTGTTTTGTATAATTTTATTCTATGTATAGTTTGAGTATTTGTATGTGTTTTAGTCTGTGTTCATATTAATCATCTCTGTATGTATATTTATATGAAACTTTTGTCTTTTTTCTTATTTACTGCTATCTTGGCCAGGACCTCCTGGAAGAAGAGATATTGTATCTCAGTGGAACCTTCCTGGTAAAATAAAGGATAAATAAAATAAAATAAATGAAATAAAAATACAGAGTATATCACATAACCGCTCATCCAGTTCTCCGTCAAGATGAATCTAGAGAGGATACAGAGGGCACGGGCACTTCGAAGATACAATAGTTTGTAAACACAAATACATGTATTTTAATGCTTTCGACTATTCCGAGTACCTGGTTCACAGAAACATTATTAGGCGTCTAACAAATCATGACAATTATCTGAGAATATTTTGAAGTGTAACGTTTTCTTCTTTTTAATGGTGAGTAATCAAAGTTCTATTTCGGGCGGAACGCATTTGCTTACGCACTATGTTGCTTCACGGAACGTTTAAGAAGAGGTACCAATGCGTTCCTCCTCTACAGGGGCTTGTCAATACTCTGGACTGTAAGGTAAGACTGCTGAATGGTCCGAAGGCCATGTGGACGAGTTACAACCAGTAATGTCATTCAGTTTTTATTAGGAAACCATACTTACGTGATTCAACATTTCTGCCTCAGCCTTCTGTAAGCGTTCTGTCAACATGCCTCTGTTTTAAGCTTTGTGTATCATGTTTTTCGTCTGGTTCCAGTGACAATTAATGATGAATTGAAGTTATTTTACTGACTGTCAAATTGAAGAAATAAAAGTTTGAGTGCTGTTACTGTGTTAGTTTAACTGTTTGTACTTTCTTCTTTTTCCTTTTTAAAATCTGCTTATTGAAATCGAGAGAATTTACTAATCTGTTGGGCATCCACTGCTAACACACAAACAAAAAGGGTTACAACCTATATAATGGAAATTTAGTGAACGTTAAACATGCAGTTACCTGACTGACATTAGTACTCTGGGTTAAGCAATTTCTTTAAAAATATTCTTATTCTGATTCAATTATACTAAATATGAGTATCCCATGTCTGTCCCTATAGAACAAATATTTGGATTGAGTAGGGCAGTATCCTGTGCATTGATGGCCCATTATTGGAAAAATACTGGTAAGCTACAGGTCTAGTTAGTGGCACTCCATCAAAATGCCATCACTCCTGTAGACATGAGAGTGACATTAGCAGTCTGTCAGTTGCAATGTTACCAAAAGACCTCAGATAATGTTTCATTATCCTGACCTTATGTCAAAGTTTCCAAATAATTCCTGGGAAACCAATGAATATGTAGTTTTCCGGCTAACTACACACTGCTGATGATCTCAGCACCATGAGTGAAGGGTAAACTAGATCAAGTGGACACACGTTTATTTAAAATGAATTTCCATCTGTTGATTCAGGACAGAAAAACCTGCATGTAGACCAATGGTTCAAATGTTGTTTTGTACAAAAATTCCCTGCATTGATTATGTGGTAAACTTTTAATGGGGAGTGGTTTGTGCTTGTCCTGCTTGACCTCTGGTCAGTAGTGACTTAATGGTTAGTGAAGTGCACTTGTCATTGAAAGATTGTAGGTTTGAATCCCCAACCAGCAAGGCACCACTGAGGTACCCTGAGCAAGGTACTGCCCCCAAGCACTGCTCCCTGGGTGCTGAATTAGCTGTCCCCTGCTATGTCACATATGGGATAAATGTAGAGAACACATTTTGATGTTGTACACTATGACAACTAAATTCTAATAATACTGTCATTTCTGTGCACTGTCAGCAGAAGTCACATGCATTCATAAGTTATTAAAAGTTCAAGAAAAATAGAATGTGTCATTTTCAAGGACGGACTACGGTTTATTCAATCTTGTTTATTTAGAAACTGAAACAGTCTAAATTCCCCCCCCCCCCCCCCCAAAAAAAAAAAAAATACTGTAGATGTGTAGTTTTCACATCTGAACTTGTGACAGTCCTCTGTTTGTGGTGTCATTGAGATAAATTATTAGATTACAGGAAGGTGCCATTTTCTGGCTGTTCTCTTTGGATTGGATTTTTCTTCTTCAGTCAAGATTCCTGTGAATTCATATTAAGTCCATTTTGTTTTGCTGTGTTTTCCCCAGATAGCCCAAACACATATCCCAGCAGAGTTACATCTTAAGATCTCCTCTTAAGGTCATCCATGCTGTTAATATTAGAAAACGTTCCAAACATGTATATACAGAATGGAATGATCCTTGGGCATTAGCATGCTATTCTGTGCATTGCCGCTCTGTATTCGATAAACCATTCTCGGTTTTTCAAGATGGCTGCTAATGGAAGTAATGGTGTCGACATCTCTCAAGTTTTAAAGAATTTAGTCATATTCATTTCCTGATTTATTTCTGAGGCTATTTGCCATTGTAGGTCACTTGCAGTTACCTTGTTGTGAATACATTCCTTCTCTACTTAGTTTGAAATTAAAATGGCAATGATTTCAATGATTGAATTTTTCAAAATATTATGAAAAGGTAACTTTTATTCACTTTATTGGGTGGATTCTAGCTTTGGATGTATCTTTATGAATTTTAGTTAATGCATTGTATTACCTGGTTGGGCAATGGGCACTATTTTTCCGAGTTTCACATATGGGCAAAGTAGGAGCGGTGTGATATATTCAGTGTCTCAGGACTCAGTAGTTCACTTTAGTGAAAAAAAAAATAGCTATACATGAATAGACATCTAGTACTAGCATTAAAGTGCAGAAACTGTCAAGTGCAGCTAGTTTTAGTACTGGTGGTCTGGATAGAACCTGAAAATGTTTTGGAATAGAGAAAATGGTTAATGAGCTCTTTTGTAACTCTTGTGAGTGGCAGGTGTTGAGAGAAAGTAAGCAAAAGCAGCCAAATCATATTTGGGGGGATTGCAAAATGTGAGCCTGACTTGGTGCGTGCCAAGACTGAGAGCATTTGAGAGAGAAAGATATCAAGAAAGGGGATATAAACACTTGAGGTGGAAAACGTGAACCTGAGTTGGGTGAAAACAACACTATAATACATAGTAGCAAATATTTTAAGGCTATTCTAAAGATATTTGTTTGCATGAAAGTGTTCTCATTAAAATGTTCAACAGGTAGAGTACCATGCTAACAGCGTGAAGGCTGTGGGTTCAAATCCCAAGTAGCACACATAAATTATAACCCTTTCCTCTGCTGTAAGTCACTTTGCGTTAAAAGTGTCAGATAAATACATTTTCTCTAACTACCAAAAGACACTGTAACTCCTAGTTAAGGTGCCAGGCTAGCTAAAATGTGGTCTTTAACTTTCTTCAATGATATATAAAACCTTGTGTACAGATTTGAGTGATTCTTTATGGAAATGCCCCAATAGGTGCTGCATGTTTGAACTAAGTGTTAATTTTATAGTCTTCTCTTCTCTTCTCTTCTCTTCTCTTCTCTTCTCTTCTCTTCTCTGCAGAGATGTATCTTCCTGCCTTTTCACAGCAGGTTACTGCCCTGTGGAGATCTGTTCTTTCCCTTCACAAGATCAAGCCTGCTAAGAAGCATGGGAGGGTGTGGCTGTCCCACGCCATCCCTACCACAGGGTCATTTACACAACAAGATGGCACAGATGGGGGGTCCCACTCGGCGGACACAGCGTTGCACACCCCTGTCATGTTGAAAGAGGTGCTCCGCTCCTTGGACCTGAAGCCAGGACAGGTCAGTTGTCATCCTTAGCCTCCATAACATTTGGAATAGCAGTGCAAGCTGAATAGAATTTATTCCCTTGCAGTTTATGAAACTTAAGGACTTATTATTATAAAAATGTATGTGTTAATTATTTATTTTTTCCAAAATTTTTTTTGTCTGGTCTGATTAAAATGGAGTGGTGGCTCTGAGGCTAGGGATAAATGCCACTACAGTGGTACCTCAGTTCTCGAACTCATTAGAACTCAAATTTCTTAAAAGTCGAACCAACCAGTTTGAAAACAAATTAGCTAGAACTCGATCTGAATCTCAGAAGTCAAACCGTGACCGCCGACCTAGGATAACTTGTACGTGCGGGGAAATGAGCGGCACGTTTCTCAGTGGAAACAAAGGGTAACGTTTCAGTCTCAGCCTCACATTCACTGTGATAGCATCGTGCATGTTTACACTAACTGAATACATATATTTAGACAGTAAAAATTACATTTAGACAATGATATACAGTAACGGTCATTATTATATAATCAAATACGTTTAAAAATTAATATTTCTTATTAATTAATTTAATATTAATAATAAACCATTAATACATTTAATTATAATAGTATTATCGTGCCGAGTGGGGACGGAACGGAGATAAAGGCGCAGACATCAGTGTATCGGGGAATACAGGGTTTAATTACAGGTAAGGCAGGCAAAACACAGACGGACAATACAATGACCGGGCTGGGGAAACAAACTGAAACGCGGACTAAATACAGAGGACTAATGACAACAACCAGAAACTGGTTCACACGGGGAATCCACACGGGGTTAACGAGGGGGCGTGGCACACGGAAGGTGCAGACGATCGGGGCAGGACACATTGTTTGGATGCGTTTATTTTCTTACTTTACAAATTACTGTTTTGATAAATGTGCTTAGATGTGTTTAGTACAGTATTTGCTCTTCTTGTTTTATCCGGTTCATTTTGTGTTTAAATGCTAAAAAAAAAAAACATATTTAGTTATAATTTTTTGGGGCCGGGAACCAATTAATTGGTTTTCCATTATTTCTTATGGGGAAAATTCGATCACAACTCAAACTTTTTAGGATTTGATCCAGAGTTCTGAACGGATTTAATTTGAGTTCTGAGGTACCACTGTAATTAAAAAAAAACACAGCAGTTTAGAAAACATTCCAGTACAAAAATTGCAGAATTCCTGAACACAATGTCAAAGCTACATTGTTGTTCCCCCAACCTAAAGTCACCGGACCCTGACCTGACCCATACACACAAGAGCCACTAGCCTGACCAAACCCAAAGTGGCTTCTCGTAACTGGCCATGTGGGTCCAGCAGGGTTATTAGTCAGGATTCCCACCCCCTAAGTACATAAAAAGATTAAGAGACGGTTCTCCGTTTACACACAAGTTGTGTCTTGGAAACACGTGCGCACTTTCAAGTTTCACCTGTTTTTCCCTTAATGAAAAATAAAAACGGCATAACCATGCAATTCTTGTTATTTTGACTCGCACCTCATAATTAAAAAATATATATCCTTAAGGATATATGGTGTCATTTATAAACTGCACATTTTAAACTTGCGTAAAACCAGAACCGCTGTACTGATGATTCCTGCCTGTTCTGCCCGACCAGGCTGTCCAGCTGTGGGGGATGTGCCTGGGGGGGCAGATGGGGGATATCAGGCCACATCGGTCTGGGTGGATCGTTGAGTGTAGAACAGGATGTAGGCCTGAGTGTTGCACACCTCCTCCACGCTGCACACGATCATCTCTGAGTCATTACAGTGAACCCAGAAACTACCCTTGGTGTTGTAGTAGTAGGCAGTGTAGTGCCCTGAGCCAAACCCCTTGCCGTGCTGCATGACGATGACAGAGAGGTCATAGGTCAGGCCCTTCCTCATCTGAGAGGATGAAGACTCCGAGCAGCACTAGAGCTCTATGTTCAAAACTTGGTCGAACACTACATGAACACCAATCTTCTCCCTGTGGTTGCATCCTGACCACCGGAATCGTTTGCGGTGTAGCCGCAGGACCTGAGGTAACCGACAGATGAGCATCTGCTTTCACGCCTCTGGGAGAACAAGTGGCTTATGGGACGATTTTCACCTTTTCCTGTTGCAGTAGTTGCTGACATAGATTCTTCCTTCCATGGCTTCGGTCTCGGTGAATTTGGCCATCATGTTGGTGAGCGACCAGCTGCGGCAGCAAGCCAGAGCGCTGACAGACTTGCTCACGCAGTGGTATCGCTCCGGGAACTCCAGAGACAGGTCCCAGAAAGGCTCCACCGTGTTCGACCTGTAGTTACAGGACAGACAAGTCACCTGGCTCAACAACTGTCTGTGGAAGATAGTGTTGAGTACCTTGAGCACCTGCTTGGTGAGTCTCCGCTGGGAAATGGGGATGACAATCTTTCGCCTGGCCAGCTCCTCCAGGACCCTCTTCACCTCCTGCTGGTGACACCGCAGCTCCTCCTTGTGCTGCTCCAGCTCCTGCTGCCGCTGCCTGTCCCACCGCTGGCTCTGCCAGGTGTGCAGGACCCTGGCCAGCAACACGCGCCGCCTGTGCAGCAGTGCCGCCTGCATGGTGGGCCAGGTCCCAGGGTTGGCCTTCCTGCCCTCGGCCCCACGTAGTGGAGAGTCACCGGCGGACATCTGTGAGCACAGGGCGCGCTTGGTGGACCTACCTTGCACCGTGGACAGGGCAGCCTGCAGCAGCTTGAGGTCACCCTCCACATTGTCGTTTAGCACATAGTCGCCGCAGGCGTGGCAGAAAACGTCCAGCTCTCGCACCTCCACGGCCAGTGGGTGGTGGGACGCCTGGAAGTGGTTGAGGGCGTGCCACAGGCGGCCACAGGCCATGTGCGAGCACTTGAGGCACGCCCACACCGATTTGGTGGTGCCTCAGTCCACGCAGCGCCATTTCTGTGGGTTCAAGATGGAGTGGTCCTGTGCTAGCCTGAGACGCCCCACATGCTTACAGCAGTCCATTGCTGCACATGCACACGCGATCTCTCTCAGGACGCACGCCCCTGAGCCTTGCAAAGGTTCATATGTACAAAGAGGTTTGAGTGTGCTTTAAAACAGAGGCATGCTCCAAAAACATTGCAACTTCGGAAAACCTTCAGAAGACCTCGCTGTCCATCTGTCACGACACCTTCACGTCCCAGAAAAAACATTTACTCAGCAGAACAAAGACCACTGTCAGTCTGCGGCTGAACTCTGCGGCTGAACGGTTGTCAACTTCCAGAGGTCCAGCCCGGGCATACAGGCGAAGGGAAACGCGCGTCTGCCGGGCGCCCCGACCGTCTCTCCACATTTCTGATATTGGATCATTTTCCTTAATAAATAAATGACCAAGTCTGATATTTTTGTCTCATTTGTTCAGTTCTGTTCTCTTCACCTACTTGTAGGACTCGTCTGAAGAGTGACGATCTGATGGTGTTTTAAAATATTAATTATATTAATTATTATATTCATACTCACACCACAATTTGGAGTACCTCAAGTCTTCCAAATGCCTCAATGTCCGTCAGGGTTGCTGGGCCCTGTTTTTCACCTGACTTGACTTAACTGTCTCCTGTGTCCCCAGCTCAAAAAATATCAAGTCTGACGCATTGTTATTTGCCATTTGATATTATTTTCTGTCTCATTACATATTTGAAATTTCCCATAGTGCATACACTGTTGTTATTGATTTCGATAAAGAATGCCCATTCATGTTTGAAATACATTTGAATTAAGTTTCCAAGAGGAGGTCTAGGCTAGCTCTAGCTTTAGGCTACTATATTTAGATGTTCAGGGACATATGTTTCATATCAACATTGGGGGGGGTGGGGGGCATGTGACTTTACGTTGCATTATACTGTAGGGCAACTGTAGTTATGCTGTATAGTGTTCCACGGTTGGCAACTTTGGTCAGCTGGCTGCCATGAGATCTTCAATTTGAGACAAATCTGCACATCTGCACACACATTTACCTGTATGTATGTTACGTGAATTACATTGTAAATAGTCTGTCCCAACATTTTGATGTAGCTAATTTTAGATTCATAATTGAATAATACAGATTTGCCATAAGATTTCTTACATGAGTCTGAGAGTGTGACCATCACGGCAGATGTGTGATTCAGAAACCCTGCAGTTAGTTTTTTTTTTTTTGGTAAACTATTGCCGTTACAATTGCAATATATAAAGTGATATCCATCTTCAGTAATATGGCAGTTTAAGTCTGGTAATGTCCCGCATCATTTGCAATGAATTTGAGGAAATTATTAAAATTGTGCACAACGTGAATTCCAACATGAATGTTAGGCCATGCACTATGGAAAAATGACCTCATTTCAGGGTCCAGTATGATGCCCCTGTCACTCTCCTGCACCCTGTCTTCTCTCGTAAACATCCTAAATTTCTGGATAGAATCACTACCACAAACACAACATAAAATAGTGACTAGAATATATATGGTGGATTTATTGAAGCACTTCTTAACTGGGCTTTCTGCCAGCAGTGATCAAGTGCTGAATAATTCAGAGTTTTTGGTAACTGAGTAACTTACTTGGCATTTTACAAATAAATATCAGGTCTGGCCTGTTTTCTGATGGACTTCTTACACATTCTTGTGTCAGCAAACACAATGAGATAAGAATTGTGACTGACACGAACACTATGTACCACTGCGTTATCAGCGTTGCTATTTGTGCTGTGCTATTAGCTAACCAATTGAGTTGCAGTTTGCACAATCAAATAAGATAATCTTTATGAAAACTAATTGACTGATGATTAAATTCCACCATTTCACACAGCCTTTTACTAACTGTTGGTTGTGAAACAAGGTCTTCGGTGAGTTAACATACAAAGCCGTACCATCCTTTTCTGCCCGCTCTCTATGTTGTGTACTTGCTCATGGGTCTGGAAATGAGTGCCTGCAAGCTGGAGCGGGAATTTAGACTCAACCATTTTAATGGAGGGTAGGGGTTCTCCAGGTGAAAACTATCAGTTAAAAAAAAAGCTTTATGTGATGAGATATATTAGTCGTAAGTATTTTTTGTAAACCAAGCATTTTATTATATATAATATTATTGAGGAGGATGATCCCCCTCCCCATCTCAGTGTAAGACAATAGATATGTAATCCAACAATGTGCATGGTACTGTAGTACTGTATACTTACTGCAATGCTTCATATTACAGTATTTCACTTGCAATTTATAGTATACAGTAAACGTACTTTATAGTTACATACTGTACATAGGCTGTAGCACACACATGTATACATACAGTGTGTGTGTATATATATGCTGTATATATGTATGTATACATTTGTGTGTTGTGTGTTACAGTATATGCACAGTATATGTACTGTTGAAATTGATATATGCCATACAGAAAAAGCAAAACCTTGTGCATTTTCTATCATTGTCATCAAAATGTTACTCACCGTTGACATTGGAAAATATTCAGAGTGCACTGTTTTATTGACAACGTGGCTATGCATTTTCACCATCTTGTTTGTGAACAATGGTGCAAGAACTTGATGGCACTGCAAGCTTATTGCCATAAATATTTCCTTTTGAGGGATAAACTAAGGATTTTGAGCAAGTCCCAGGATTTTGCAGACAATCCATTATATGTTGCTGTTGTACAAATTGCTTTGAGAAATTGAGTGTTTTACAAATGTTAAGGATGGTTTGAGAAATGTACCAAATTAACTGAGAGAAGCTGCAATAGCTGACCCTGCACTTCCTCAATGTCATTCTCACCTTTGTGTGTGTATGCCTTAAAAAAAGATTATATATGAATGAGCATGGCTACCCTTAATGAGCCTTATGTCTCTAATTTTTTAGGTAATTTTGAAAAGCATACCATGGCTGTCAGGTATGTTGTTTGTTTTTAGCATTTATACTTTTAAATGGCAAGTAAATTATTTCAAGATGGTTGCATGTTTTAGATATGTCTTTTGTCATCTGCTTATTTCAGTGTGCCAAAGGTTTAATGGGACTGTCAGCCAAACCCTGGGGAGCGACTTCATTTTAAAAATCGTGAACCCAATAAGGAAGCAGCGCCAACGACTTTTGAAATGGGCCCCGGTAAGAACATGGCAACAGTTCCTACAGATTCTAGAATATTGCCAAGCACTGAAGGCTTATTTGATTCCATTGCTTTCTTCTCCTGTTTGAGGGCATCAATGCTTTGTTGCATAAGTTCTGCTTTCTCATTGAAGTTCTGGCTGAGAAGGTCCTGTTGTTCCTGCAATAACAAACACAGCCCATTATGCTCATACTCAGTCACCTGATAAATAGCATGTGGAAGACAGAAGGAGAGCCCCAGGTCTAGTACCGTTTAACGTCAATGCGTCTACCTTTAGTTTAGCTGCCAGTACTTTGTCATGCTCCTTTGCAGCATTCAGCCTGTCTTCCTCCATTTTCTGCATCAGCTGCTGAGTACGCTCATTGTAACTCTGCTCCTGGTCCTTTAACAGTTTCTTATACATATTATTCATCTCAGTCTCAGCACGATGCTGCTGCTCAAGGGCCTGAGCCATTGCCTGTTCAGCTGCAGAAGGGGAAGCAGGAAAACATATAGAACATTTGAGGTTGCTGTAAGCAAAATGTGAATAAATATCATTACATTTGCCATGCATTCCTTATAGTGTAACAATGAATAAAACCAATAAAAACTTTAATTATACAATAATCATGTCATTACATCCCACATCAAAGAAACTTTGCCAATTAAAACTAGCCAACACTGTCGACATTCTCTCATTCTGAATATATTATGAAAATGATGGCAATATTCATAACAGACACTTCACCTTGGATCTGGCGCTCAGCTTCAGTGAGAGACTGGTCAGCGGTCAGTATGGAGTCCTGAAAGGCCTTTTTCCCATCCAAATATTTCTCCAGGGCTTCTTCAGCCTGATGAGTAGGACATGTGATCGCGGTCAGATAAACTAACTTAATTTCACAACGTTGACTGATCTCAATGGCTACTCCACTGTTACCTGCACCCCTTTGCCAGGTGTTGATCTGTACTGATTGACGAATCTCTGCATGTCAGCACAGAAGGCTTTGTACCCGCCACATGACACGTAGCGGCCAGAGCTAAGCTGATCTTCTAGAGGTTGGAAAACATGCTTGATGATGGACTCACAAACTTTCTTGGATTCTTCAATGTTTTTCATCAAGATTTCTGCATACATTTCGTTCAGACTTTGCTGGAGGAACAAGAAGTATCACATAGTTGGCCATTTAAAAATGATTTTTTGGAGGGGATAACAACATCTAGTTATTTTAAGACTTTGATGAGGTATTGCTTAGCCAAACATGGTATGCTATTGGCCAAGTGAACAAATGCATGGCTACACTGGATGGTTACTATAAACACATTTGGACATTTTAGGATGTTTTGAGCTAATGCACTTTAACAGACAGATTAATACTGTTGTTTTATACCAAAATGAAGATCATTTAAACATGAATTCCTTTGACTGCCTATGACTTGCATAGTACTATATATGTATGACCTCAAACACTGCTTTACATACATTTTTGTAATGAATGGACTTCATAAGATTCTAGACAAATTTCAGATTTGTTAATCGTTTTGTAGCAACTTCAGTCAAATTCATATTGCAGTGAATGTGATTCAAATTTAATAGAAAAACACAAAATATTGTATCAAAACCATTTGTACAGCTACTAGACTCCCATACCAAGAACTCTTGTTGATATTTCTGATCATCATCCTTGAAGGAGCAGTCAATGAGAATCTTCAGTGCCTCCTTCTCTATGACGTGGTGAATTTGTGACAGTTCCTCTTGCGATTCAGTCGGGTAAGCAACCCTCTCTGCCATCTGAGCCTTGTAGTGATCTATGGCCTGAGCTACTGCTTTGGCATTCTGAATGTGTGCCAAGCTCAGCACTGCATTTTCTAAACAAGGGATCTGGTTACTGCAGATTGCATCCACATAGATCTTCACCAGGTTTCCCAGTGCTAAGGGACAGATGCAGTCAGCTTGCTTTATTACCATCATTATTTTTATCATCAGGTTCCACTTGGCACACATTTACATTTTTCTATCATTCGTCAAAACAGATGGTCTACAGTTTATCCAAGAATGAATGATCATTTGACGAAATGATTCTTATTTTGAATTTCTGTTATGAGAAACCTGAAGCAGAAAGACAATAACACGCTGCAAATGGCAGCAGTAGATGGACTTAATACTCACATGTGCCTGTCACATGGACACCTCCTTTCAGAGTTTTGCTTTCAGCGGTACTGAAGACATGACAGCAGAACTCCCTGACCTGCTTCACAAAACTGGGATCCAAGTCTGCGTCAGAAAGTGTATCTAGAACGCGCATTTTTTCTGTCGTTGCAGGACGGTCAAACACAAAGCACTTGCGGGTGGGGAAATAATTCCTAAGGCAGCTGCGAGGCATGTTGTACATCTGGACAGCTTTTGAAGGACCTTTCAACAACAAAAAAAATAGACAGGAAGTTCTGATTACAGTCTTTTTTAGGTTCATTGTATCATGCCATCTCTTAGTTACAGTGTTTTATTTTTCTTCAGATTAAAGCAATACCAGTGACTATATTTGTTGATGTCCTCACCAGGTTTTAGCATTAACGCATTGTTCAGGTACTCATCAGCGGTAATTGGCTTCCCATCGAGTTCCAGCGTGAGGGTGAAATCTCGGACGCTCCATACAAAGGAGGGAAAGACTCGTAAGAACTCAGTAGATTCATCTTCATATTCATCCTGCTGTGATTTCACCTTGATGTGCTCTGTCAGTTCTGTGACATAGCTATACGTGCCAATGTTCAGGAGGAAACTTCCAGGAAAAAAAGAGACCCTCTGTTTACGAAATTGTCATCTCATTTTACATTCTTTTATTTATTAGCAAATGCTTTTTTCAAGGTGAGATAGAGGTAAGAGTCAAAGAGCCAGATCAGCCAGACCCTGGAGCAACGGTGGTTAAGGGCCTTTCACAAGGGCCCAGTGGTGACATCAGAAGGATACT
>JAODJU010028504.1:0-18460 GCA_026776725.1 Gnathonemus echidnorhynchus
TTGAACAGCTGACCTACAGGTTATCCCAAAAACCTGCATACACACCGGCCCTTTGCGGGTAAGATTGGCCACCGCTGAGTTAGCTTATAGCAGGGGTGTCATTGACAACATGCTAACTAACGATTCTTACGTTACATGACACAGATAAGGAATGTAGCTGCACAGTATAATTACGGGTCGGACCAGGCGCATAGATCGGTCTTACTCTCCAAGTTCAGCGTTATAATGAGTTATAAATGTGTTATAAAGGCCAAACGCCGGAGCCGATTATTCATGCATTTTTCCTCTTTTTTTTTTTTTTTTAAATTTAATTTTTTTTAATTTTTCCTCTTTGATTTAATAGAGCATTGAGAAGTTGCCTCTTCATTGCTAGACTCTATAAGCAGATGCAGCATTTTTTTGTGAACATAATGAGATGTAAGGATGCTGTTGTCACAGACCGGCCTTGGGTGTCCTGGTGCCCTAGACAAGATTCTGTTGATCGCAGTTCATTTATATTATAAACATGGTACAGGGTATCTGGCTGCTAACTAGCTTGCTTGCGTCGGTTTCATAAGAAACGTATTAAAACTAGAATGCATCCCAGAGGTGTTTCTTCCGTTAATTTTTTTTTTAGCTCTTTTGTGACCCCTAATGTAATGGCACCCTTGGCGATCGCTTATGTCTCCCAGAGGTGGAGAGTTCAGGTCCAGAAACTACAAATCCAGACCAAGGTTTAGGTTCAGCAAACCAGTTGAGTACTCTGTGACTGTGACTCTTGTCTCCTGTAGGGCATGCTGGTTCTGACAAAAGTAGTTTTGTAAATAAATAAGTAATTTGCATAAATTAAGTAACATCAACCAAGTAGGGCTATGAAAATGGCAGCAGCATGACCGTGAAGATGGTGTCAGTGTGTATTTCGGTAACCATGGTACTCTGATAGCTTTTGGAGCCAAATGTGCTGAGGTCTCATTTTAGTTTTGAACTTTTGATGATATATGGAAAGAACACAAGGAAAGACTGTCTACATTCAGTGAATGGTGAGAGTGACGTCAGGTGGAGAGGAGACGACAAAGGAAGTATATCTGTGCTCATACTGAGCGGCGAGGCGAGGGAGACCTTCAGAGGCGTACGGCGCACACAGCCTGCCACATCTACGCTTTTCTCCGCCATCATGATCAACACGTACGACAACAGCCCGCCCCCACCTGTGCCGCCACGGGGGAGCCGTCCGGAGCCCCGGCCGGGGACAGGCCACTCCAAGGGCCAAATCAGGGGCCTCACCGCTCTCATCTTTCTCCACTTTTTGGTGACTTTAGGAATGTTCATCTACTTCTGGAGCAACAACAGAGCAGGAGATGTAAGCAGTCAGTGCCGGTGCTGGGTTCTGTCTGAAAGACAGACTGTGCAAATCAGATATACGTAATAATTTGTTCTCGAAACAGACTGTAAATAGTTATACAACGATAAAACATTTATTGCTAGATTATCATCTATGTGTCAACAGTTGCTTGTCGTCAGGAGAAGCGAATCTATTGTATACCCTGTATTACTTGGGTGTTGCTCCTGCTCGCTCAAAGACACATCTAGAATGTTTAAGAATACATGGGCAATTTTACTTTTTTGATTTAGAAAATTTAAATCTATGCTGGTTTGTCGGTGGTTATCCAGTATGAAGTAAGGGACGTGAAAGTTTTACAGGCTCTCGGAACTTAAGGTTGGCGGTACAATCTACAGGCTCTGCAATCATCGATAATCTATCAGATGGTAATAATATGAACACGCTTGACCTGTGGCTAAATGAAGCGGATGCAACATTATGCTGGTGAACCAGAGCCTGAAATTTCAGAGCCTGAAATGAAGTTAGCGATAGCAATATGGAGCCTGTGTCAGCATTCGCATGCTATGAAGCGGCTTGACATTTCCTTGCCTTCATTGCCAGATGCGAGAAAAGGCCGAAGCGATGAAGATGCTGCAGGATTGTGGCAAAGGCAGCTTGGAACATCAGAAGATGCTGGATTGTCTGAAGGTCAGACTGAGTCCACGGCACTGCGACCCCCATCCTCTCACTGCCACACTACAGCTGTCACTGGCCAACCCAATCACTGTTATACATCATACGTTCTACAATACATTAAGAAAAATAATCAAGGCCTTAAATGTAAAACACAATTATTGTTTCAGTCTAAATTACTAATATATTTTTTCTTTTTACTTTAAGATCTCACAGACTGAAGGAGAAGGTATGTATTCAATGAATCTCTATAAGAATGAGAAATAAAGAATTATATTCTCTTTATAAGAATATTATATAATTTGTGTGTCTGGGGGTTATGTATATATTACCAAATGTCCCCACATTGTGATTAAAAGCCTGTTATTTTGATGTTGTGGGAACCATTTTTTGGTCCCCACAAGAGGAAACTAAATTTTATAAAAATGTGTGACTGCAATCAAAAATCTAAAAATGCCAAAAGTCTAGTATTCTGTTTGGTTACTTATGGTTAAGGTTATCATTGTTGGGATTAGGGTTTTGCCCATTGAAATGAGTGGACAGTCCCTGCAAAGATATTATTACAAACGTGCATATGTGTTTCTGTATTAATATATATAGTAGCCCATTTATCTGTCTTTATTGATAGTCACATCCCATGGTTCTGTAACTGTTATGCTGTGGTACGAGTCTGCGTGCCCTGACCTCTGCCCTGACCTGTCGGCCTGCCTCTGCTTGTCACTTTAGGGGAAGCTTACTCCAAAGACGGCCAGTTTAGCGCATCAAAAGTCATGGCCCACATGAAGGTTGAGAAGCCCTCTCAGGATTCCTCTCCACGAACAGCATGTGAGTGAATCCGTTCATCCTCAGTGCCGAGAACCTCTCAGCTCACGGTTCATGGCTATCAGACGCCGTCAATGGCATCGCCTATAAAACATGAGGGAAATTATCATCTCTGACAGATGTTGAGAAGGAACTGAATCCTGTAGAGTCTGGGAAGACGGGGCATCTTCTCACAGTCACTGCTGCTGGGCAATTTACCGGTCAGTTGTCAGTCCTGCTTCTATGAGCAGTGATCCACTCATGCCTTTTGCAATGTTCTTTGCCAACAGTGAAAGAACTGCAATGGGACCAGAAGGAATCCACAGTGAAGGACGTGGCCCACCTGTATGGACGTGGTATGCTGCAGATTGGTCTGTCAGGATACTACTACATCTACTCACAAGTTACTTTCTCAAAGACACACCCCAAAACTCCCTTGGTCCAGACTGTAATGCACTGGAGTGGTACTTCTGGCAAGGAAGAAGGGACTCTCCTGATGAAAGCCTTCTGCTACAAGAGCAGTGTGGAACAGTGTACATCTTTCCAAGGAGGGGTTTTCAAACTGGAGAGGGGACAGAAGGTTTCCGTCAACGTCACAGACAAGGACCTCGTTCATTTCGACGGGACTGCCACCACGTTCGGATTATTCCAGTTACTACAGATGCCTTAACGGGTCTGAAATCACTGCAACCACGTGGATGATACTAAAACAGCAGGCGAGCTGAAGCTTTGCTCTGGAAGACGACCCAAAAAAAAAATCCAGAGCTGTTAGACTGGACCTGTAGAACATCAGTTACTAGGCCTAGATGCATTCCTTTAAAGTGGAGATGCAGGAAGCAAAAAATGTACACTGACCCATAGTGGAGTTTACTTTTGTATCTAAGTCATAGCACTACAGATCAGATTTTATCTTTAAGACTTGAGCTGGTGTGTATTGATTCGTGTTGCCTTTTGTTTCTTGTCACCACACCCTCCTGTGAATGTACTGTACAGAAGAAGCTGGGACACCTAAGTTAGAAATGATATTGTCTTTCAAAAATGATGACTACGTCAGAGGGGCTGTCCATCTGCGGCGAGGAGGCTGCCCATAGTACTGCAGGACGTTTACAGGACAGGTTCTGTTAAGATGGAGCAGCCGGTAATGCCAAGGTGACTGTAGACAGAAATAGCTTTCAGTTCGGACCATTTGCAAGGCCTTCAAACAAGGTATGGCAACAAAGAGGCACTCGGTGCTCTTTAGAAATTTTGACAGGTCCACAGGACACTTCGCTCCACCACAGTTTTCAGGAAATACAGTGCCTGGGTCTTTTTAAACTTAATTTCATTTACAACCTGACTATTGTGTTGTCAGGGTAATCAGCGAGGAGCGAGCTTTTCCAGCTCATTTAAAAGCACTTTTTAAAGCTAATTTTGAAGCTGTATTTACTACACATGAGTGCAGTCAGTACCGAGGCCTTGATATAGTATCGTATGCAGATTAACTCCGGGCTGGACATACAGCCTGGCCCCTCCCCTGAGATGTTGTTTAGACAAAATACGAGTACAAACCACACGAACTCCAGCCCACTGCTTAGGGAAAAAAATCATGATAAACTGGTAAAAGATCCATTTCAAAAGAAGCTTTCTGTTCTCAGGTTCTGTTTGTCTATTTGCTTAATTTATTGCTATTTTACATGCTTGTATGTGTCAGTGAATGTGGTCAATATTTATAAACTAGGGAATAATTAAAAGAATGAGTGTTTGCTAAATGAATGTATTTATATTAAAGAAATGCAATTTTGTGTACAATTAAATGCAACATTTTAATCTTAATGGTATATATGATAATATTAAAAATACAATAAAAATGTGTGTGAAATATGTATGTAGATACATAAACTCAATGGAACCATACTGTTATACTCCTGAGAAGAACGTTCTATAAACAGCTATATTAAAACTTATGGAGTCATGGAAACTGATTTGAGAAACCGTCAACAACAGCAGCAATTTGAATAATAGCAACAGTTGTTGTACAAAAGCAGTTGCGGTACAAAACATGCTAAATACCACAGAATAGGCGTAGATTTAGCAGACTGCACATGTTCAGTTCTGCAATGGCCTGTGGAATTCTGGGTATTCATTTTGACTTCATGGGATGAATTTATCACCAGCTAAACATGACGCAGAGTTCCACAGCAGTGGGGATACAGTTGACGCCACCGACCAGTGTAGCTCCCTCACACAAGAGCTTCCAGCATAGGAACGCTGCTCTGAAGATCAAGCGCTCGCAATGGGATGAGTATCACACTGCGACCCCTCGAACCTCACGAAAGCAGGCAGCCCAAAAAACATTAAGTAACCAGTTGCAGCCCCAAAATGAAATATTCAAAAATACATTATGAACACCTGGAACTCAGGGCCTAAGGTTACTGTTGGTTGGTGTGAAAAGTACCAGCATCCCCCAAAATCCCCCACTGAGGACTCCACCTTACCCTGTACCTCAACTTCCTGAAGTGTACTACAGGTTTCCACATACATACCACTGACACGCCTGGCTACGCAGCTCTCTTCTGTGGTTTGGGGTGCTGCACTCTCCAATATTCAAACGGAAAATGTCACACTTTTTTTTTTTTTTTTTTTTTACAGCATTAAAATGTCCTCCTTTATACGAAAAAAGTGATGATTCATAGCATCTGCAGCTAAATAAAGCCAAGCTGGAATACATGAAGGAAACGTAAGGCGGGGAAGTCGTGGCAGTGCCCAGTTGTCAGGCCTCGTGCTGTGTCAAAGGCGGTTATTTAGCCCACTGCTCTCACAGACTCAGGGACATCCAAACGATAGGCACTGCGGGCGAAAGTGATTAGCGGTAAAGCTAACATTAGCGGTGCGATGGCTGCCAAGTGGGGCTTAGATACTCTCCCCCCTTTTTGAGCCAGACGTGTTCCTGAGACCTTACACAGTGCACTGTGCACTTTTACTGCACGCAGCCTGCAGCTTCTATCGTGATTTTCCTGTCGCGTTCTTGGAATTTACTTTTTTTTTCATTTTTAGCTTTTTTTAGCTAGGAGGAAGCTAAAACTCTTTCAAGATGCAGATGAAGTGTAGCCACTGACACACAGCATGTGCAACAAGATGACTCTGGCCACAACAAAAAGAAAACAGCACTACAGAGTTAAGCAAGAACACTTACATTTCAACTGGAATGGCTTGTTGAAGGTGTAAGATCTTGCATGCTGCAGTTAGATGGCAACTGCCTACATATATAATTTTATTCTCGTGTAACTTCTTAGTTAAGGGGGTGGCAGGAAATAAACAGTTTTACCATTTTTCTTCTCCTGTTTTGCAATCTAACTTCTCTACATAATAGTGTGTAACATATATATGAAAGATTTTTTGTTTGTTTATTTTTCCCTCATCATTTTTAAAAAATTAATTAGTTCTTCTTATTCTCTCTGTCGGTTTAGATATGTAGAGAGCATGTTCATTTTCATGTTGTATTCAACCACTAATGTGTGCGACTACATGCATATCATTTTATTTGCATTCTTTTACTGTTTTAAATTTGCTTAAAATTCAAAGTCACACTGTATGTTGCCATTTGCTTAAAATCAATAAAAAAAAGGCAATAACATGCAGCTTAAACTGTGTCCTTGTTGCTAAATGCTTCTTGGTAACTAAGCTGGAAAGGACTCCATATAAAAGGAATTCAGATTTAGAATTCTGATAGCCTTACAAGAAACAAACTAGAGGCACGCAAGCCATTCAGATTCATGCTACAAATCTATCATTTTGACATAGATGCTTGGTGTTCTGTACTATGTACTGTACTGCACATTCAACTTTTGAGCTAAAAACTCAGACGTCTCAGAAACTAACACCTAAGTTACTCCTCTTTCGAGTTTCTGTTTTAAGAACGAGATGATTATCTTCACCCTTTTTTTTAATTATGAATAGTCTCGCAGCCTTCAAATTTTCCTTTAATAATGATGACAATTGCGTCTCACACATTACCAGGTGATACGTTCTATGCAGGAAGTAAACATTATGCAGCGAAAAGAGAAGACAATAATAAACTATCCATCCATTTTCTGTCGCTCCTCCGGGGTCAGGTTGCGGGGGGAGCAGTCTAAGCAGGGATGCTCAGACCTCCTTCCCACCAGCCACCTCCTCTAGCCCCATCAGGGGAATACGAAGGCGTTCTCAGGCCAACTGGGATATAATCTCCAAATAATTTTGAAGAGGTGTGTCAACCAAGACAGCCCAACAACATCCAGAGCATACAGGTACACTGAGTTTTTTGACCCTGAACTCTGAGCAGGACAGGTGGGTATAGAAATGGATGGCTGGATATTGCTAAATGGTTTTGTTAAAATAATCCCACCAAATAGAGTCTAGAATGCAGAGTCAGAGTCTTTTGCGCTTATATTGCACAGCACTATCACTTTGGCCGTGTCACTTATCTATAGATTATGTACAGCTGAATATATTTCATATATTTTTATTTTATATTGTTCATATTATATTATTCTCTTATTATGCACAGCTGCTCGGAGTGACCAGGGTTACATTTCACTACATTGTATGTGTACAACTGTGTATGTGACAAACTGAATCTTGAATCTCTTGAATCTTGTCAGTGTGATTCAGGAGGTTCTCGAGGTGCTCCTACCAACTGCAGTCCATTCCTGCAGTTAACAGCATGGGTAAAGCGCTGCTTCCCCCACAAAGTGCCCGGCGCTTTTCCAGAATCTCTAAGGCTGACCCAAAGTCATTTTCTGTGGCCTCACCAAACTCCTCCCAGTTCTCGCTTCCGCACCCGCCAGAGTCTCATTCTGCTCGGCCTGCCGGTACCCGCCAGAGTCTCATTCTGCTCCGCCTGCCGGTACCCGCCAGAGTCTCATTCTGCTCCGCCTGCCGGTACCCGCCAGCTGCCTCGGAGTCCCACTAGCTATCCAAGCTCGGAAGGCCTCCTGCGGCCTGCTGACTCCCTTCCCTGCTGCTGTCCGCCACTGTGTTTGAGTGTTTGTGGAGCAACAGCCTAGGATGTTTGTCCCAATCACACCCTTTCACAGAACGGACTGCAGAATGTATTCCCCACTAAATCATAACACAGGTCTGTTGACATGAAAAGGTCTGACAGCTTTCAACTACCTTACTTTACTACCAAGTAGTAATGTTGACCTAAAGGTTCTTATCTGAACCAGCGTATAACAATTGTAGATGATCTAAGCAGTGAAAACAGCTCAAGTCTTTTTTGGTTGTCCTGTGACCCACAACGTATACACTTTAATCCAGAGAGACAAGAAAGTCCATCAATTTTATTGTTGATAACTTAAAAATGATTCAACTTAAAGCAATTTCACTCCTCCATACTAGAGGAGCTGATCCATGAAGAGCTGCTGTGGAAGCAGGTTTTTGGGATGACCTCTCGATCAGCCAATAACAGAGGCTCCCCAGGGGCCTGTTTCACAAAGCAGGGTTACTTGCTTAGCCAGGTAACTTGCCAGATTTAAGGTAGTCTGGGATAAATGTAAGTTGATGAAAATAAGGTCTATTTAACCCAGACTACCTTAAATCTGGCAAGTTACCTGGCTAAGCAAGTAACCCTGCTTTGTGAAACAGGCCCCAGGTTTAGTAGATATGTTTGAGCAGGGAAATCTGCAATCTGTGTTGCATACTGGCCCTCAAGAACCAAAGTGTCACACCCCATCTATCTGCCCCTCCCAATTCCTCCCTAGTATGGCCCTACTGAGCCAAGCCTAATGCTCATCAGTGTCACCTCTCTTTCCTGCCGCTGTGTCAATCACTCCCAGCTGCCTCCTGTTTGCTCCCTCGTTAGTGTTGTATTTAAGTGCTTCCCAGTCCTGTGTTTCCAAGATCTATCATAGCCCCTCCTCCCTTTTGTTTGCTCACTCTGTCTATTCCTAACATTTTAATTTGCATGCTGTTTATGTATGTTTATGTATCCTGGCGTTTACCTGCCATGTGCTCGATAGATTCTAGACTGGATCAAAGGAATGGAAAATTGATTGACTGATTGGATTTCTGTCATAGCCTGAAGCAATATACTATAACTTTTCAATTGTTAAAGTCAGTAAATGTGATGAAAAGAACAGGTGCCATAACCTTCAACAACAAGATGATTGTTGTTTGCTCTTCGGGAGAGCATTTAAGCACATTCACAAACCTGAATAAAATACCATTTTTGTGGCTTTGAGACGTAATGTCAAACGACACAGGGGGATAGCTTTTGTCTCTGTGTGAAATTCTTCCATCAAATGTCTGACAACAAGATGAAGAAATATTTGGGATATGAAAGGCAACATGGAGTACTGATGCTGTAATTTCAGCTCCAGTAGGGATTTTTGTTTGCACAGAGATGAAGTAGAAGAATCTATTTGAGCCAGTTCTGTTCAATGTTCAGCTTATTCAGTTCTATAGTCTATGCAATATGTAAGTTCACTGTTATTAAGGTAAGAGCACGAGAATGTCGTAGACAGAATCCTTCTTCACTGGTCTCTTATTAGCCTGCAGACAAGCCTGCAAAAAGACCAAATCACTTCCAGTGCCACAGATGTCTCACAGATCAGTTGATTGTGGTTTTGTTTACATTTTATTCCTTCTTTATTAACTAGTTATTTTTATTTGCCCAGGTGAAGGCAGTCAAGCAATGTGAGCTTAATTCATGCTTGAATTGATGTCACAACCCCCCGCATAGCCACATATGGCTGACGGAACTCACACAGTCCTGGGATTGCATACATACTATGGCGGGTTCGAGGGTTATATTGGTTTGAATGCAATGAATCTCATCACCTTTTTTACACAGACCTCTCACTTTCCTTACATTAGTACTGACAGAGTGAGGCAACAATTTACATTACATGCACATCAGGGTAAGACATTAATAGAACACATGCACTTTATAGAGGGTTGATACACAGTACAACACTTACTATTTAACATAAAACACATGAGAGGTACACACACTAAAAACACACTAGCAGTGCAGTGCAAGGCATGCCAGGATTTTGCATATTTAATTTATATTTTATTCACACTGACCGGCCCCATGGCATTACAATGCACACAATGTGGAGTGGCTCAAAAGTAAAAGCCTTTTTTTCTGAATAAATTTCTTAAAGAATAAAACAATATTCATATTAAAGTCAATATTAAGTTTCCAGACATAACTATTTGAAAAATTTTAAACATTTTAACTTAAATGAAATGGGATGCATAAGGGCAATATGGAACATCATTAGTATAAGCTATATTATTAGCAAATCGCATAATGTAGTATAACATATGTTATTAATAAATCATATAAGGTAGTATTACGTATGTTATTAGTAAATCGCATAATACAGTGTAACATATGTTTTAAGTAAATTACATGATGTCGTAAAATGTACGTTATTAGTAAATCGCATAATGTAGTGTTACGTATGTTATTAGTAAATTGCATAATGTAGTACAGTAAAATCCAGTTATAACAGACTTCAAGGGACCTGGCAAAAAGTCTGTTATATCCAAAGTCCATTATATCCAGAGTTGCTGTATGCCCAGAACACAACTACAGGACACCATTTATTCCTGCCAAACCCCAGCAGACACACTTGTGGTATATATTATTATATTGTACATGTAGTAATCCAACTTTGCCTGACCAGATGCGTGACTATTATTAATCCCGACTACGTACGTATCTGAGCTGGATATCATTGGCACGCCACGCACCTTTATAGCCGAACAAAACCACAGCTAAAAGCAGCCCCGGGGACCAAATTGTTTGTCTGTTAAAAACAAAATTCTGTTATATGCCAGTCCGCTATATCCGATGCTTTTTCTGCATGTTCTTAAAGGCGCACGGCCGGGACCAGTGGACCTCCTCCATTATTGACGATATTCCGTTATAAACTATAATGGGTTTTTACTGTATAACGTGAGTTATACTACAGGCCCAATGTGTGTCATGCATGCCTGTGTGTCTTACTCGTGCCCAGAGACAAGATCTCCAAGTCCCTCCCTGCTCCCAAATCCCCCCCCCCCATCTCCACCGATCCATCTCAATCCAGCCGCCCGTACACTGCATACGGGTCGCTGTCTGACTGTAAAGCACATACAATGCATGTTCCATTTCAACACGGCAAAAGAGCAAATCAAACCATTTTTGAGAGGGAAAGTAAAATTGTTTCTGACCACACTATGTCAAGGAAAATTAGGAAAATTAAAAAAAAACAAGCTTGTATGTGATTCAGAAATACTGTATGAAGTTTTTAGAAATATGTATTTTTCACAAATTATTCCTGCAGATTATTTGAAGGTTAGAGGGCCCTTATTTACCTGATTTCTGAGCAACCCTGAGTTGGACTTTTTGGAAATTCAGTTACAGATTTTTGAGTTACATATATTTTCTACATGTACACACGTGCCCTTTAGATAGATGGATGGATGGATGTGATGCGTTTCTAAAGAGGTTTATTGATTGATACAGCAGACATGTAGTCACCACAGGAGGGAAAGATAAAAGGACTGTTTTTGGTGATCAAGAGGATTAAATTTGAAGTTTTTCTGCAGCAGGGATCCAGTGTAATCAAGAGTAACATAAGTCAGAATCATAAGGTTTACTAAAGCAAGAAAACCAGAAAATATTGGTCCAACTAGTCAGGAAGAAAGGACAGGTGGAGTGAAATAATACAAGAAACTGCAGTCAGCTGAGTTTCTCGTTTAGGACACCTAATTTTCACGTTATAAGAGGCATACACAGAATTAGGCTGGATGAATCCAAAAATGCATCATAAACACTGCATTGTATCACCTTGCATATGGTGTTCTGTTACTGCAGCAGTCTCAGCATATAACACAATATCACACTTAAGCAGCAATATAATCTAATGAAAGATATTTTGTGTTGAACAACATTCTAATGATTTTAAAATATGCTAGCAGCCTTCATTTTATATGCATGCTTATGAAAGATAATACTTGTTTTGCTCTGCCTTTATAATGCTTTCAGATATTTGTGTGATTATCATCTGTATGCATTGTCAAAGCAAAAAAAAAAACAGTTTTCCTGATAATAGCAAACATCTGTGCCAACTGGCAATTTAGATGTGTCCTGTTTTGGGGAAATCGGTCATTAAGGAAAACAATTTATGCATGTTCATATGTACCTGTGTCCTCTGCCACCATTCTCCCCAGTCATAATTGCATCAGTTTGAACAAAGGGAATGGGGAAGATTACATTTAAACATCACACACAAGCTCATTGAAATGTGACCCTGCTTCCAGAGAGGCTCGGCTCACCTTGTGATTAAATACCCCCAGTAGCAAGCTGTTGTCATATATAATGGAGCGCAGCATTAAACATGCATGCCCTTTGCAATTAAAAGCTCGATAACTGTATCAAGGCAGACGATTATCCTATCCCAGAGATACTTATCTTATACCTTTAATCTCACACTAATGGTACCTTGTTAGTTCTGATAAAGACGGGTTCTTTGAAGTTATGATTTTCTCTCACTCATCACCGGGGTCAATCTGCTGGCCTCTGGTGAGCTGAGTGTACAGCAGCTAGGCCTATGTGTTGGGTTGCAGTGGAGGAAATGACAGTGTTATGCTAAGGGGGCTGGTGGGGAGGCAGAAAGACAGCAAAGCTGACAGGCCAGAGGAATTTGGCTTCATTCTGCATCATGTTACCTGCTTTTCATTTAGCTACGATAAAATGTAACAGTGCACGTGGTCAGCCATCTTTGGCTGTATGTAATGATAAGAGTCATTAAGAATCCAGTCAGCTAAACATGGGTTTTAAAATAATCTCAACTTGTCCAAAGACTGAATTCTCACTCTACTGAGTACTAGAAGGGACCCGGCACTAGTCAGAACTATTGTTTAGAGCCGACACAAGGCCTGCTGGTCTAAGGTCACAGTCACCATAACACCTCAACATACATAGCATCAAGCTTATCTTGAAAGAATAGCCAACCTCGGCCATTATGTTTTATGATTGATTATGACTCTTTGTATATTGCAACTGCATGACATAAATGAACATTGTGCGAAAAACCTTTGGAATAGATATTTCAAACTAATTATAATTTTCTTAGTTAGACCTAAAGATCATTACACTGTGCTTATTTACTGTATGTCTTCTATAGTCTATAGGTATAAATTTTGGTGTCAACATTTGCTCTCTGGTAACTGGCAGCCAGTGCCTTGTTGATACAGGCTCCAGCCTCACAGTGACTCTGCACTACACAAGTGATAAAGAAAATAATAAGAAATGATAAATAAGAAATGTGTACTTGTAGTGCTACCTGGTCTTATTGCTAAGAATGTAGGAAATGTGTATCTTGAATAATACCTGTATGGTTCAGCTTGATAAATTCAGTGAGTCACCAAACATATACCACAAATCTTTCTCATGGTTCAGCTTATTATTTTGCTGTCAAGCAATTTTATGACCTCTCTCTAATATGTCTAGTTGCACATTGTTCAGTGTCCAGTTTTGGAAAAATTTACTGAGCAAACAGACAACTGGCAACAATTGGCTTTCTGTAATTTATTACCTGTGTGACAAAGACTTTTGTTTATGTGTGTTGGGATGGGAGTTAGGTCATTTACAGTCAAGATTTATCTTGTTTGGCGTTCTGGGTTAACCAATATCTATGCGTGTACTCTCTATATTATACTTTACAATAACCAGAAATTGTTTGGATGTGTCAAGAATTTTAATCATAATTCATTTTTGGCAAGTAATACGGTATTACAATCCTCCAGGAACACAGTTTTTTTTTTTTTTTTTAATAAATAAAAAAAATTGATTAAACAAAAAAGTAAGACAGTGATGAATTTCTTAACCGTCTGTAGTCTCAAGGCAGAGGAGCAAAACAACTCTGGTGTCAATATAAAGAGCTGTCAGTCATATCTCTATCCACACTCAGGCGCTTGTTAGTCCCAAATAGGAGCTCACCATGCCAATTATACCTCAGCACTGACAGCTGGAGGCAGGGGCTGCGGGGACTGACTTTGGGAGAGCTCAATTAGAAATAGACAGCTCCTAGGATTGGGAAAGGCCCCCCATTTCTGAAGGCTGCACAAGCTGAAAAATAAGCCTCGGTGCTGTGTGACCCCCATGACCCCAAAACCCCTGGAGGTAAGAATGCGCCCATTGCTTTGGAGAGCGATACAGTTGCTGCAGGAAACTGCAGATAAACAGCAAGAAATTTACAGCAGCTCTGTCAAATAGAAGGAATTGTGAAGTCCTGCATAAGAGTTTTTGTTATATCTGACTCAGAAGTGCTCTGGGTCTATACTTATTATCAATGGTGGTTTCGAATAGATCATAAATTCCACAAAAAAAATATAGTAACTGTTACTTCACTTGGGGAATCAGGATACAGGAGATGAAGGTAGAGGGAATACAGGGTTTAATGGGGAGAAAGGACAAGGCAGGGTACGAAACGGTATACAAAGTCAATGACAGACCTGGGGAAATGGACTAGAACGCGGACTGAAATACACAAGACAAGCCGAAAACAACAGGAAACAGGTGATCAGAATCGGGGCAGCACACAAGAGAAATGAGGGGGCGTGGCACATACGAGGATCGGGCGAGCTGAGCGTGACAGTAACGCCTTACATTAACTGCACCTTCATAATGCCTTTACTGTATAATGCACATTCGTAATGCATTCATAAGCAGTATATAAGTATACCTTAACATCCTAAGATACATTAACAGCTTTAATATACAATAAAAACATTATATGACAATAGCAAATATATTAAAATTATATAATGTTTGTAATTAATAATAGCTAAATATTGTATTATTTGTGCCCTGTCAAGTAAAGTGTTACAAAAACACCTATTATGTAAGATTTCACTCTATCACCCAATGACATTTCTGTTATAGTTTGCATCAGAAGTCTGATAAATAAGTAATTTCAGTGTCAAGACCTGGAATTATATGTTTCAATGCTTTCCTGATTCCTCTTTGTCTGTAATTAAAAGGTTAAGGGTAACACTTTACTTGAGGGGGCACAAATTACTCAGTTACTACACAAGTACCAATCATGAACAAATATAGAAACTGTGTGAAATGCATGAACCGTTATGATTGATTAATGATGAACAAAATGGGATTAGAAGGTAACTAACACTTAGTTTCTGGTTAATTAGTTCATTAAGAGTGCACTACTACATTATTTGTGCCCCCTCAAGTAAAGTGTTACCAAAACAAGCCCTAAATCAAGATTTTTACCTCTAAAAGCAATGTTTCCAACTTTCCAATTTTAATCATAAGGTCTCCATATTGATGTTAAATGGTGAGATGTGATCTGTATCCTGCTAATATTCTCATATCATATAAAAAAAGCAAAGCAAACAATTACCCAAATGGAAGGAGGTATTTACAGTATTTACAATGCAGAGATAAGCATTTTTAGGATAGATTCCCATTGTAGAAAATGTAACAAACAGCTTCTGGAATCATACCGATTTTATTGGCCTCTGCTTTACGAGCCACAGATGGTGCCGACTATTACAGAACGGATGAGTATTCTTATGGCATTTTGTTCCCTGTATAGTGATGATCTCATTGTTTCTCATTTATGTATTTGTTTGCAAGAAAACAAGCCATTTAATTAAAATGTAATGGAAATCTTTGTCCAACTCAAATATCATTTTGATTTCTAGAGGATTCCATACACCCTCTATCTTCTTATCTTGCTCAGGGCTGTGCGGGGCATGGAAGGCATGGGGTACGCCCAGGATGGAATGTCAGTACAAGGCAGCAAAAATATTAAAAATACAGTGACTTTGTGATATTAGCTGTCCAGGGTACGTCCCACTGATTGGAGGATTGGGCGAGACTGGCTTGAAGGTATCTGATATGTGTTTTTCTCTCCTGTCAAATTTCTTGAGTTTTTGTGCAAAATATGTATTCAATACTTAATGTGGATAGCACAGTGACATGTTAAGCAATGAAAGGTGTAAAGATGCATCCTGTTTCCGTGGTATTGTACAACAAATCAAGCAACTGGTAAAAAAAGAACTTATTGCATATTCCATATGATTTCAGGCTCCATTACAATGAAGTACAGCCTTTTATCCAATAATAAAGTAATGCAGGGTATTTTACCTACTGTTGTTCTCATCATCATTGTCATTTTTATCTGTGCTGTCTGCTGTTGTTATTTATTACTTGTCTGTGTTTTGCACAGTGACCTCGACTGACCTGAAATAAAGCTATAAATAAAATGTATTATTATTACTATTACTATAAACAGCAACAATAATAACAACAACAATAATAATAATAATCTTACCAAGATGTTGCACCTGCTGTTCTCTGCGATCCAACTGTTGGTCACAGTTGCTTTTGAGCTCAGTTGCTTTGATAGTTTATCCTCTCCCCATGTGCTACCACTCAGCTAATGACCACAAGACCTGTGTGCTCTTCTGTAAGTCATTTTTTATGACACTTACAGGTGCAATAAAAAGGCCTTGCATAGCTTACTATGATGACACTCAACATTCATAGCCTTTTATTTGATGTAGTTAAACACATTCTGAATGGTGCAACACTCAGTCAGGATTACACACGTGGAGACTTTGAAGTGACACGAGAGCCACACTTTCACAGATAAAAAAAAAAAAAAAACGATTAATATTATCTGTAGAAATTTTATGAATACAGCCAACCTACGAATTGACATGCTTGTTTTAGAATGTTTGGCTAGCAGGGACCAGGGGTGAGTTACAGATAGATATGAGAGGTATTAGTATTATTTGGGTCTGGACTCGTACCTTTGCTAGGAGGCCTGTCTAAGATGGCTGCTTGCATGTATGGAATTTGCTCTCTAGTCAAAATCACAGATACTTCCGACTGTATGCAGCAACAGCTTAATTAGCAGTGAATGGTTATCCGACATCATGAAGCAACAAACAAACATAGAAGATACGGCATATTCTCCGACTTTCGTGGAAAATATGCGCAGTACCCCAGGGATGTAGTGCCAGTCTCCATGTGGCTATGGATATTAAATCCCAGGTTTTAAAACAAAACAATAAGGACACTGTGACTCATCGCATATGTGTGCAGAACATCTTTGTCAGCTTTGTATTTCTGTGTATGTAAATCAGCCACAGTGTGCTTTTTTGTCTATGTACACTGTATGGCAGCGGGTCCAGTCCCACTCATTATCATATTAATGCTAGAAATATTTAAGTCACTCCTTGCCAGAAGGCTTTTATTCTGTCATTGGTCAAACACTGGCCAAAACTAAAGACAGACATAATGGATAATATAAGACCAGTAGCACTGACATCACAGCCCAAAGGAACAGTTTCACCTTACATGCCCCTCCCTAGTAACCCACCCCATGCCCTTCTTGTGTAGACAGACACCAGCCATTTCTGGAAAGCATCCTGCTCTGTTTCCACAACGTTTAAACTGACATTGGAGAGTGACTATGAGCGTTTGCCTCGGGATTCCTGGATGCTGGAGCTATTTTCCCTTTTGTATGTCCTGTGTCTGTCCTGGCTCGTCTGGTACCACAGCCTGCTCGTCTCTAACTGCCTTGTAGAGTTACTCTGTGACGGACCGGCATCCCATCCAGGGTGTACCCCAGCCTGCTCGTCTCTAACTGCCTTGTAGAGTTACTCTGTGACGGACCGGCATCCCATCCAGGGTGTACCCCAGCCTGCTCGTCTCTAACTGCCTTGTAGAGTAATAAGAGATCTCCTAAGTCTTTTCTTTGTTTTATTTATTGCAGTTTCACTCATAGATTTTCACCTGTCACATACAGAGAAAACACGTAGCAGGAACACCACACTGTTAATTACAGTATACAGTAATCTACTGTATAATTATTTATAAATATACTGAACATACCAGTACAGTATACTTGAAATATCAGTAAGGTGCGTCTCCTCGCTTATCAACCAATTAGCTTAACGACCTAATTGTAGGAATGAACTCGGTCATTAAGTGAGGAGTGTCTGTATTATATTTTTGCATGCATTTATTTTTTTCTGTTGCAGTTCATATTCATTACTGGGTTTTTTTGTCTTGACACATTTTTTAATATTGAAAAATATGGATTGCCTGGTTAACAAGCCTCACATAAACCTCATATTTTGAGGAAATCTTTCATTTTATATGCTTTTAACATTTCACACTCACTTTTACAGCAAACATTATCATGCTTCTTATTGAATTTATCGTGCTTGTTACTTATTTATTGAAAATATTTCTTCCCATTCTCTGTGTGCCATGGCCATTCTCAGCTGTGCTTTAGTTTTTTGAGTATTAGCTAATAACATTTTTGAATATAAATTCAAGTCTCTCTCAACTGTAGAATGGCCAGTGATTCACAAGTCTAAATAGTCAGGCCATATAGTTGATGTCTCTCCTTTGACTCTACGATCTGCTTATCCAAGAGCCCCACTACCCAGTCTCACTGTAACTTCAGTTCAGCTCTTACACCGAAGAGCTTCATAATAAGGAAAAATATATTGTAACCAGTAATAATAATTACTGAGGCTATTTGCCATCTATTATATAATTGAAACTACATCAGTTTAGTGCAATTTATGATCTCGGACTTGGAGGTGCTAATCCTCATCCCCGCCGCTTCGCACTCGGCTGCGAACCGCCCCAGAGCACGCTGGAGG
>JAODJU010028816.1:0-11302 GCA_026776725.1 Gnathonemus echidnorhynchus
CCGGCGTCACCACAGGCCCCTCCCCAGGTCCCGACGTCACCACAGGCCCCTCCCCAGGTCCCGGCGTCACCACAGGCCTCTCCGCAGGTCCCGACATCACCACAGGCCCCTCCCCAGGTCCCGGCGTCACCACAGGCCTCTCCGCAGGTCCCGGCGTCACCATAGGCCTCTCCGCAGGTCCCGGCGTAACAAATAGCACCTCCTCAATTCCTGGCATAACTTCAGGTGGCCCTGCAGGTCCCAGCATGACCAAAAGCACCTCCTCAGTTCCTGGTGTGACCACAGTTGGCCTCACACTTCCTGGCGTGACCACAGGTGTCTCCGCAGGTCCTGGTGTGAATGATGTCACCCCTTGAGGTAGCTCCTGAGACTCTTGCAGCACTAGAGGTGCATCTATAGCCTGTTTACTAGGTCCTAAGATGTCCAGCCGTCCCTCATCATGTGATTTTGACACACCCCGTAGCTCTTGTAGAGGCAGCACAGGGTGTAGTTCATGAGGTGACTGCAGAGCTTGAGCCCACAAGATTTGGGGCTGTCGTGTATCAGACCACAGCCTCTTCCAAAGTGAACGTGTTTGTGACTGCCTTTCTCTAGGAAACTGGCCATTACACAAAGAACTAAGAACCATGAGTCCCCAAATACCTACAAAAAGCATTTTATTTCAAATTAACCACAAAATCCACTTTACCTGCTAGCTCGTCTACTGCCAGTTTTATACAGAGATAAGCCGGCCAGCCTTCAGCTTCATCCTAATTACACCAAAAGCTTGCCAGACCTGCCTGGTTATCAAGAGCTCCTGCTTCATGGGAAATTAATTAAATGGTTAAGCTGGTTGGTAGCTGGGACTAAGAAGGTTTGATCAGTGCTCTTCTGGGTTGACTGTTGTAGTGAAGAATTTTGTGGTGATTTAAGTAATAATAACACATTTTTGTGTGTTTGTTGCTATGATGGAGGGTCAGTTGAATATTATATAAGGAAAAGGCCATTTGTGTTTGCATGGGTAACTAAATGATTGCAAACTGATTTTGAGTACATCTATAGTGATTTTACAGTACAAAATTATGTACTGAATGGTATATGTGGAAAATGTTTACCATTATAACTCTAAATTATTAGTGAAATGCATTGTGGACACAGTTTATGTAGGCAAACAAGTATATAAACAAACAGGAGCCTCCTCTAACCCACAGGCAATGGGGACTGATGCTTGGAAAAAGCCAGCCAATCATTTAACATGTTTGACAAGGGTCAGCCAATTGTATTGTGTATTTTAGAATGATCAGCCATTCAAGTTACAAATATAAAAGGAGTTGGCCCATCGTGTCACATTAATTCAATACGAAAGTCTGAAGCTTTTTCACCCGTTAAATATTAAAGTCTCTGCTGTCCTGCATGAAGCTGAACTCTCTTGTTCCACAGTATGTATGTATGTATGTGTGTATGTATGTATGGACACGTTTGACAGGCTTTCTGTCATTTTGTCATTTTTCATCGGGTTTTATTTCAGTTAAGTAGCCCACTGTCCCTCCCCCATTTCCCAATTCATTTGCCCAGCAGTTATTTCAAATGTAATGACACTCAATGAAAACGAATTCAAGTGTAAGGAAGAGTCATATCAAAAATATATAAGCTTTTATTGGAAGTGCATAGGTGCTGGAAATATGTACTCGACTGCACTGTAGGGGAGGGAGTGCAGTGGATTTAGCGACAGACTACAATATAATAAGAGCAATCAAGAATTAAACATAAATATGGTACAAAACTGTACAAGGGCTATTTACAGTATTTACATAAGACAATATTCCTCCAATTAAAATATAAATACAATAAGCAATGTACAGTATATTGTCAAATGAGTCATTTTAAAAATATGTTGTTCATTGGATAGAACTTATTAAACTCCTCTTCAGGCATTTGAGAGGGCAGCCCTAAGGGTCCTTTCTGCTCATGGAATCTGTGAGTGAAATCACTACTGTGCTTTCCGGGTCCATCCTTCCAAATCAACTCCTGTGCCAGTCTTTCCGGAGACCCAACACCTCCCAGCTCCAAAGTCCGATACACAGCTAGGGTACGTCATCTCAAGGTTGTCAGTGCTCTTTGCTGTGTGCTGATAACTTATTCATAAGTTCTGCATGAAGATACTGTTAGCTCTTGGGTATTGATAGCAGGGTCTCCTCTCTGGAGAGACCAGGAAGATCTCTGGTCAGGACACAACCATGCACAGAACGGCGCATGTGTGTGTCTGTGTGTCATAAGTGCAGGTTGTGCTAGCGTGTGTGGAGAATGCGTATTGTATGCGTGTTTGTAGTGAATGTCAGCACACATGAGTGTGGTCCTCACATGGGCGTGGTCCTCACATGGGCGTGGTCCTCACATGCCGCTCTCATAGTCCCCACTCATCTGGCGGACGTTGGTGGTGAGGAAGATGTCATTGTCATGGGGGCAGTCGCGGTGACAGGAGCAGGACTTTATGAACATCATCTTGCGGCGGAAGCCGTCGCCCTCGGGGCAGCGGAACTCCACCTCGCCGGTGACCGTGTCCTTGGGCGTGCAGCAGCGGCCGTCCGTGCACGTCCCGCAGAACCGGGGCTTGTAGGCCCGCACGCTGGTGCAGCCCGACAGCTGGAAGCGCACGGCCTGCTGGGATTTTGGGCTGCGCTGGCACCCCTTCCCCCTCTGCAGACCGAGACAGACGGCGGTCATGTCTGCGCTGAGAGTTTGCAAAACACATGGAGCCTGACAGAGAGAAAGGCTCCCTTTTGAAATCCTTCTTTCTTCCGCAGCAGTTGTGGCCTCTAATCACCCTGTGCTATGTGGCTATTAGAGCATTATGTGGCGTTTAGATCCTGATCCTGAAATCCTGAGTTTGTATTCTGAAGTGACCTACAGTGCTTAACATGGTGCCTTAAACACCACATGTGCAAAAACATTCAGCTCACTATGAGAACAGTAATCGGGTTTTTGGAAACCTTAATATGTGTAGCAGCTTGATCATGTGACTAGTGCCCAGCCAATGGGCATCACCGACGACACACCTTGGCAGCGGCCCCCTGTTCAGCCTGGCACCTTCGGATCATGCAGACCCGGCTCTGCTTCTCCAGCTGGCAGCCCTCGTTGTCGTTGGTGAGGCGGGTGGAGACCCCCATGCCGCAGGGGGTGGAGCACGCGCTCCACTCGGTGGTCTGGGTGATGCAGTTGGCTTGCGGGCCTTCAGCTTCCAGGCCAAAGTCTGGGGCGTCTGGGTGAAACAAAATCTGTGAGGCAGAGGAGAGCATCTGGGAAGGTCTGGGCAGCCTGGCTCTCCTTCCCAAGAAGCCTGACCTTTGACTGGGCACAATATGTCTCTTATCCCAGGCAAGTAAACAGGTCTGAGGTCAGTGCAAACTAGGGGAAAGGAATTTGAATTGAGTCTCCCAGAATATGCAATGCCTCTGAAACATTTGGGAAGGTTTAATTTAATTAGCTAAGTGGTAGATGGGTGGGGTTAACTTCTTCCACTTCCCAGCAGTGATTGTGGTGACAGTGACATCATTCCTGGGCGTTTAGCAGTTAACAGCTCCAGTTACTTTGGCTACACCTCAGCACAGCCTGGAACAGCAGCCAGGACGCTGTGCTCCTGCGTCACCATCCCAACGGCGTTCCAGGGCATTTGGCCACACTCAGGGAGCACTAACTATATCCTGTTTGAAGGAGGCTGAGGCATCGCTAACCCAAAGACGTACCGGGCAGGCTGGACTGCAGGCGGCCGTCGCTGGGGACCGGGTCGCACACCCACTCCTCACAGCACTGTCCGGGTATGAGCACGCGCCGGGGGTACGGGCAGGCGGGTGAGGGTAGGCGCACGTTGACCCCGCAGGTTGGCACGCAGCCGATCTCGCCATTCATGCAGACGCACTGGTGCCGGCAACTGGGCTGGAATCTCTCGCCACTGCGGTACAGGACCCCGCCCAGGGTGCACGTCTGGCCTTCACGGGCTGCGGAATCGGCGTGGAAGCGGTGGGGCAGTTAGACTCTCCCTCGGGGCTCTTCCAGAGATACATTCATCATTTATTGTGACGAGACCACATCAAAGACACTGGATACACTGTCAGAAAAAAGAGCCTTTTTCTCTTTTTTTTCTGTACCTTTGCTTGTCACTGGGCTGTACCATCAAGGGTCCGCTAATTGTACCCCAGCTTTTAAGGTACAAAAATGGACTCTGAGGAACATTCCCAATGTACAAACAACATTAATGTGCCCCACAGGTACAAAAATGTTCAGAGAAATGTCTGAGAGTCCATTTCTGTATCTTAAAAGGTACATTTACTATTGATGGTACAGCCCCAGTGACAAGCGAAGGTACAAATTGGTACTGTTTTTTTCTAACAGTGTAGGAATCCACATCCAGAGATCCTGCACCTCGGAATATTCTAGCACAAACCGAGGTGGGACACCTGGGAAAAGCCCAGTGTTATTCAGATGCACTTGCTCACCCATGCAGACCCCAGTGTCGCTGTTGCCCAGGACGGCGGAGTGACAGTACAGCAGCCTGTGATGGTCACAGGGCTCCAGCAGGGAACAGGGCTCCCCCACCTGTCTGGCACACACTTTACAGCAACCACAGCCATCCAGGAGCAGGCTGGTGCCTATGGGGCAGGTTGGGGTCTCCGAGGGACACTCACAGGGCTGGGAACAGTCTTGGCTTGCTGCCTGCAACCAGAAGAGAAATGCAACTCTATTAGTACAAGCGTGTTGCAGTTCCGCGTGTGTCCACCGCGCGGCCCCATTCAGCGTCCATTCAAATCGGAAATTCACGACATGCTTCACATTTTACCAGGACTTCATGCGGGCTGCGGGCTATAAAATACCGTTCACAGAAAGCTGCCATATTCTGAAATGTCACAGAGCAACTTTAAAAGAATAACGGGACACCGCAAAGTAATATCGTACAATCGCTCTTCGTATTTTCAGACTATTATTAAAATAGCATGCATTACAATGTGAAATTATTCAGTCTAAAAAATACAAGGAAAAAATCGTATTCGGTTGTAATTGGTTCAGACCACCTCTATCACCAAAATCTCACGCATACAATCACACACTATGTACAATTTTAAGATGTCAAATCACATGCAATTTGTACTTAATAAAAAAGGATATGGCTTATTATTTATTTTTAAGGGTTGGTTCATAAGATTAGGAAGCCAGTTTGTTTACGTGTGACGCAAACGGGGGCAGTCCAGCACTGACAGCGAATATAAACGCCATAAAAAAGTTATATAAAAGTATATCAGTCATTTCCGCGAGTGCTGCAGTGCAATATTTCAAAAGCAAATGTAATTATTTTAAATCAGATCACATCTAGGCGTACGTACTCCTCAGATAATTTCACCGTTACGAGGTGCAGTGATAGTACCATGTGTATTTACAGCGGGATGTATATAGCGCCTTTCTTTCGCTTCAGCTGCAGTGCTGTGCGCAGTATCATCGGTATGCAAAATCCCACATGGGAAATCACCTAAAGAATTCATTTACCGACGTACATTATATATTACATCGAGCTGCAAGACGCCTTTGTAAAATGAGTTTAACTATCTTAAGAAACGGACAGATATGAAGTAAACGAGCCGCCTTTCCGAAGCTCACCGCAGGCACAAGCAGGAGAAGGGAGACGGCGGCAGTCAGGGTCCCGAACATGGTTCTCGGGTTCCGTTACTGTTCTCCGCGGCGTCACACTCCCCTTTCGCTCCGCGTAGCTTGTTTTGCTCCCAGGGTGAAGAGCCCCACTTTAAATAAGATGGGAGGGGGTGTTGGCCCGGAAAGGAGCGACATGCCGCACGACCCGAGAGGGCTGCGTGGATTCATATTCCAGATGGATTTTTTTTTAATTCTCTTTAAAAATCTCCAGGTGTTTCATATTCTTCTTTTAGAAACAGAAACAGCTGCTGTTTTCCTACTGTTTTTGGAACCGTTTGCTCCAAGAGTCCAGACTTGGAAAACGAACGAAGGTGAGTTTTGTTTTTACTCTGGACCAGCAGCAGAGTCACATCCAAGCCAGCGTTCGGGTCTTTGATGTGAGCAAAGGAATCAAAAGATGACTGAAGAAAAATGCCACCAACTTACATTATTTTGGTTTGCATACCATTATGCTGATCACACACATTTTAGTCATCAACCTAAGAAGCAGGTTTGTCCCATTAAGTAATTAAATTATAGTTTCCCTCTGAGAAGTATATGTTACATGGCTTACATCAGACCATATTGTCCTCCATGTTTTTGCAGTAATAGATACATAACAATGATGTACTTATGGAAAATGGATGGAGATTTTACTGCTATGAAGGTTTTTTTTTTTGTTAAGATTTTCTTTTAAAATCTTACAGTGTTTTCTCACCTTGAGAATTAAACAGGAGTGTATTACTTCTTTGAGCGCTGCCTAACAGCAGCTGCCTATTAAAGCTTCACTTAGTAAATGTGAGGGACACACAAGCTTTGGAAAACTGGAAAAGTGCAGCTTGAACTTCAGCAGATGGTCTGAATGAAGCAGTCCGAGACAGACCTACCGCACCCCACAGGACAGCTGAACAGGACATAGAGCAAACGTCTTGAGCAGATGAACGCTCACTACTTGAGAAATCACCATGGAAAAATGCAAGGCTGTGTTTTTCCTCTCCTGTCTGTTCCCTGGATTGCTTTGAAACTCCTCTTACAGTATTACTCTATGCTGCATGCTCTGAGATTGCGATCTGAGGTCCTGGAATGCAGCAGCATTAGGAATTATTCCAAGCTCCTTAGATAAAAGTACCATCTTGCTAGAGCTACTGAGCAAAGCAGGACCATCTATATGTGCGTGAGCTGAGAGCAGAGTCACCACCAAGGCTCAGGGCAAATTCCCCGGGAACCATGCGGGACGTTCCTCTAACGCGCCGTGCTGTAGGATGTGCGAAGACGGCTTACAGGCTAATCAGTGGAGCCAAACCTCTTTGGCCACTGGCTCGCTTTCTGAGGAGTTTTCTGTGAGAGGATGTCATGCAGTTTCCTGGACTCCAAAGGTACACGTCTGATGGAGGAACACAGAAACTCTAGAGGGATCCTGGACACAGCAGAGTCATAACACTGCTTAAACTGACTTAAAGTCCCATGGTGTCAGTGTAGGGGTTTGTCTCATATATGTATGTGTGGGTGCAGGCAAGGTGACTTAGTGGGGAACACTGTGGCCCACCAGCACTGCACCAAGACTGACCAGCACTGCACCAAGACTCACCAGCTGATACAATTTTCTCTCATTATGTCAGTCAGTTGGTCTTGACCCACTGCAGCCACAATGGTCTGAATGCATAACAACTCCAATACAAGGCTGAAAATGACCCTGATGCTCAGACACTATTCTGGCAGGAAGTTGACAGGTTTGAGGAATGCAAATTCCTTTGGATGGACGAGGTCCAATGTGGAAAAAGTAAAACAGGCTTTGTTTCAGAAAAGGCATCAAAAAGCGAACCAGGATAGACAGATGACATGTTGTGATTTTCTGTGGACTTAACTACATTTTTCTTAGTGTTGGAAAGTCCCCTTGTACTTGAATTTTGGAGGTTCGGACCTCAAGCTTTTGGCATGATGAATATCACCTCTGGAGTTTGTATCAGGTTGCAGATGCCTGTGGTGACAATTCAGGTAAGAGTGACAGTCAGGCTGTTCACAATTTCATGGTTTAAAATAGTTTGTTGAACACCTAGTCATGCATCGTAGAACATATGCAGGTATCTGTTCAGAATGGCTGCACTCAGCAAAATCACAACATACAGTGAAATCACTGGCAGCACTCAGCAAAATCACAACATACAGTGAAATCAGTGGCTGCACTAGGCTGGGGGATTCGGGCCTAGAGCCCCAAATGGATCCAAACGAGCCCCGAATGATTTGTTTAGCTCAAGTGTTTTAAAAGCAGTGTTTGAAAACAGGGGATAAGCCTCGGATGTCTTAAGATCTTAGCAACAATCCTGAGAAAAATCATTCCTTATCAACTAAAAAAGGAAAATCGGCTTGATCTTAAATGGGAAAGGTTAGGAAATCTCCATGAAATGCGGTCTTTGGATTTATGGATCTGATAATGTGAATAAGGATGCTGGTAACTTAACTGTAAAAGCAGTTACTGAAGATGGACGCTTACAGGAAGGGATGTTTTCTGAAACCTACCTGGGAAAACTGATCCTTAATCAGGGTTTTTTTTTTCACTGGGATCAGTGGTCTGGATACATCTGTCACTTGGATGGCAACAAAGGAATAAAAAATAAATTATGGGTGTGGAATGGAAATGTTCTATTACTGGCCAGCAACAAGGGCTAAATAGCCACTGCAAGAGGCGTCCAGCATCGCCCAGCTGATCTCACAGAAACGCAGTGTGAGTGCAGTTTGCCACGATCATCACCCTGCAAAGTGCTTTACGGCCATTAGCCAAAATGGCCAATTAGACACTTAGGCAATATCTTGATGATCACACATTTTGTTTCAAATTCCCACAGCTAAATACCCAGCTACACAGGGGGTCTTTTGGGGGGAAAACAATTATGTGTCAGCACCGGTCCCACCCGCCGCCTGCCCGCACCCTCCAGGGCTCCCGCCCTTGGACTCCTACGGTGCTGATGCAGCAACATGACACACAAAAGGGGAATTTCATCTTTCTGAACTCTGGCCTGTTTTTATTTGCCTGCAGACAGCAGCGTACATGAGCATCTAGATTCTACTGAAAACCAAAATCCACAGTGAAGTGACGTTTCACTCACTTCGAGGCTCATATTATTTTCATAACCAAGCTTGAGAAGCCTGGGGTGACAGGATGAGCCCAGTGTCCAAAGGAAGGATTCAGTGCCCTGGCCTGCCCATGTCCCCATGCCAGCTCCCTGGAGATGCCACCTCGGCCTGCCCATGTCCCCATGCCAGCCTCTCTACAGCAGTAGAGTAGATGCTGAGCAGTATAGTGCTCCCAAACATACAGCCTTTTGCGCTCTTCCAGGGAAAAACACTCTCCTGTCCTCCCACTCAGAAGTGACCTGAAGACCAAGTATCTCCACTGAGGACATACAAAGTGAACCTTATATTTTAAAGCCCCCTTTTCTGGCACGGCAGTTTGCCCTAGTCTTTCAGTCATTGTCGGTGACCAAACCGTATCTAAGATATCAAGCCATTGTTTCCAAAACAAATTAGATCTTTTTTTCCATCGCACCGGATTTGTAGGTCAAGTGGATCTATACTTAGTGTTTTGTATCTTTGACTCCTATCGGTCAGCGTGTGCTATATCTGCACACCGCAAAGACCAGTGAGGACCACCAACGTCGAAATTTCTGTCTAGAAACGGAGACAATGCGCTTTACCTGCACAAGAACCAGCAAGGCACAGATGTTACTTATATGCTATTTAACTTGCTTCAGTAAAAACCTCCAGCTGTAACTGGTATGCTAGAGGGTTCATCATTCGCTAAGCAGCTATAATCATCACAACTGCAAGCTTCTCTATTTCCACCCAGAGGAGCTGGTCCCTTTGGACAGACAGAGTCCTGGATGCCTGTCTCTACACAGCAGTGTCATCACATCCGTCTGCCGTGTGCGGAATTAGAATTCCTTCCATGTAATGTGTCTAAGATTATAACATGCTGCGCATTGCTTAATCTGCCTGTATATTTGTACTTTGACTTCAGTATTCCGAACATTGTGCCAAGCAGGTCCCTGCTGGCCTTTTTCTGTTGGTCACACTGGCAGTTGAGGTCCATTAATTATCTCCTGAGCTCATAATGGTTGAGGTTGGTGCTGGGAACAGATGCTAAGCTGGCACTGAATCTCCTGTTGGAGTGAAAAGGTCACAACTGCATCCCGGTAATGAGTTCAATGTGTGCTGCTGTTTGGAGATGCAGGTTCCTTAAGGTCATGTGAGAAGTTGACATTAAGGTGCTACAGGGACACACTGTTATGCTTGGTGTCCAAATGTGGTTTATCATAGAGCACCATGATCTACTAATATTTATTATAAGAATCTGAAACATTCACAAATTGGTATATGGTCTGCAGGTCTTTACAAACCAATTAACGGCCTGCATTTCCTGATTCTGAAGTACATCTGCCAGTTTCATAGTTGGTCCAACAGAGTTAAATTCTTCATCAGCACCTCCTAAGGGTGTGTTTGGTTGTGAGTCAAAAGGTGCCGGTGCCGGTACATTAAACTCAATTGGACCCAGTTTACTCTGATGCAGGGCTCTCAATGGGACCCAGGTTACTCTGATACAAGGCATTTCCTAGACATCGCTGCTCTTAGCAAAGGGTCTGGTAACAACAGATTAGAAACTACACACTAATTACAGCACAACATAGTTTTTAATTTTAGCAAGTAAACATTCTAGAAAAACAGGGAGATTAAAAGATACGTTAGAAAAAATGTGTAAATATATCCCTCAGCCGGGATCGGGGTTCAAACTCCACTGCGCTCCACAGACAGAGCATACGAGGACTTTGCAGAATAAAATAATGCAACACAGAGAACATGAAAAATCAGATTTCTTACATTTCTTATGAAGTGGCTGTGTGAAGTCGGAGGAATTTCATTCGCCGGGTAAAATGACTTAACCACTGGATGCTGGCAGCAGATGAGATGTCGGGTTTGGGACAGAGAGGAGACACGCGCCTCAGCTCGTAAACAAGCTCTGCAGCCCCGTCTGGGTGATCCAGCTCGACCGCCGGCCACAAACCGGCCTGACTGAGAGCTAAGGACCAGCTTCCATCCGCTGATGGCACTGAGGCCGTTACTGCAGTTACAGCATCCTGCAGATGCGAAGGGACGCGCTTCTGACACACACACTCAGGCATGGGAGGCTCTATCTCAGGTACAAAACAATCATTTAATGGCAATGTAGATACTGTTCCCTAAACGTCAAAACTCCCCAGTGATAAAAAGCTACATCTCACATGATCCTCTTAAGGTAAGGCGATCGTGGTGAGAACAGACTAATAAAACTCAGACAAGTGGCTGGACTCGGGCACAGCTTCTCCACACTGAGAGCCTCAGACTTACCTGAAGGTCTTGGCTGGGCACCAGGCTCCTGCCGGTAGGAAATGACTCATTCACTAAGCTATGGTAACAAAGGAGGCGAAGCTCAGTTCCATGTTCTCACTTTCCAAATAAACTGGGCGGGGAAGTGCAGTGGCTGGCTGTGTTTACACATGGGTACTGAACGAGGACAGCCTGCAGAACCAGTGCTCAGCTTTACACATGGGTACTGAACGAGGACAGCCTGCAGAACCAGTGCTCAGCTTTACACATGGGTACTGAACGAGGACAG
>JAODJU010029859.1:0-16706 GCA_026776725.1 Gnathonemus echidnorhynchus
GTCAAGTGATCGGCTTTTTTGATCGGCGCTTTTGGGGTTCGCCGATCAAGCTATTTTTAGCCAATATCGGCCGATCAATCGGAGCATCACTAGTAAACATGTTCTGGCCCAAAATCCTGAAACTAAGGGAGAAATGGAGATGGACTGGAAGTGTGAGATGGGGAATAACCACCGACCTTCTGCCTTTAGCCAAACTGGTGCCTGTGGGCTACGGCATCAAGAAGCTGCAGATCCAGTGTGTGGTGGAGGATGACAAGGTTGGTGTAGACCAACTGGAGGAGGAGATCACAGCCTTTGAGGATTATGTACAGTCCATGGATGTGGCTGCCTTCAACAAGATCTGAAAATGTACTAGGCATATTAATAAAGGCACTTAGATTGCAAACATCCCCTCTGGTATGCTGGTAGTTTTTGTGTCTAAAATTCACTTGTCTACTTTTCCTGCTAAATATTATGGTGACATCTTTTCTTTCCGGTCTCTGGTCAGGACTGAACGGAATCAACCGATATTTGGATAGGGAAATCGGGTTTTATTCTAGGATAACCACCCATTTTAGGGTAAATTAAGCTTTGGTAGGGGAGGGACTTCAGGTGTGCGATTACTATCGACGGGAAACTGGTGGGTGGAGTCAAACAAAATGGAGCATGATGGTGAGCGTGACAGAAGGTGGGGGTGTTGGTGCCAATATGATTTACAACAGGCATCTCAAACTTCATATTGGGGGGGGGTCTACACAGCTAATCAACATCCATCAGCCAACTTCCCCTTCAGCGCCCATACCCTGCCTTCATCCAGCTGTTTGTCCCCCCTCTATAGCTGCATATTCAGGTACATTATTACAGTGAGCCTAGAGCCCAAGCACAAGGTGCAGTGTAGGTGGCAGCCTGGGCTGGAAGCAGCACGCTGTACGGTGGATCATTGCGTGCAGTAGGGCAATTTGGACACCCCTTAACTACATACTTGTTGATTTTAAGTGGAACTGGAGGACCTGGAGGGAATTGGTGAAGAGGAACACGATGAGAACAGCATCTCATTCTCCCTGGTGTGGCCAGCAGAAGGTTACATGTGTGGCCCATGTGTTTCAATGTTGTTCGATCTGCTATTGATGTGACATGTTTTGCTGATACCATTGTGCCAGTAATTCTGTAAAATGTTAATATGCCTGGCAAGCCCACCTCTGCAGAAGGGGTTGTAATGTGTTTGGGTAAACTGCTGTCAATTTCATTTCATCATTTTAGATGTAGATTTGATCCTGTTTTAAAATGTTCCTGATGGTACTTAATTGGCCCTGGGAGGTAACTTGTGTTTCTACTTGCAGAATTTGCGCAGACCAATTGGACCGAATGATTAATACAGGATGAAGCTGCTGTGCAGCTTGAATATCCGATTCTGCAGGAGGAAAACAGGTTTGAGACTGTGTGCTCCACACCTCACTCTTAAAACCCTGCAGCGATATTTCATTTGATTTGCATTTATTGTATGGACGCTCTCCATTATTTCCAGTGGGCTATTCCCAGTAAGAACAAGTCAGGCTGCATTTAATTTGCCTTTTTTTTGTTTGTCAGAAACCCTGGTCACTACTGATGCGGTGAACAAGACGGCAGTTTCACAGGCACTACTGTCAATCACAGTGTAGCTTATGTATGCCATTAGATAAAAGAGCAGCAAACAGCATAATTAAACACCTTTATTTTTGCATAAATATAAATGATACCAGATTAAAAGTAGACCAGATAAAAAGCATTTTAATGTATAAATTATATAAGTAATGTTTTCAGTCTCAGGACCTAAAATAGAAAAGTATAGACTGCAAATGGGAAACATTAATTGATCATGTGTATTAGTTAAATATAAATGAATTTATGTGCTTAATTTTGTAGAAGTAATACAAGTTCATATAATTGGTGCAATACAGCATTTACAGTCAACTCCAGTAATATTGGCACGCCTCAAAAAGTGAGCAAAGACATTAATATAGATAATACAATAATTCCTGCAAAAGTGCTGTTTTATCTTTAGAACAGCTTATTTTTTCAAAAACACGTGGCAAAATTACAGGCACCCAATTCAAACCAAAGGAATGTGCATATTTGGGGAAAAATTTGTCTTGATAGTGCTTCAGTGTTTAGGGACTCTTGTTGTCTATGACCATTTCCTGTTTCCCTGGGGTATAAATATGAGGTAACACACGGGTAAAATCTTTTTGCCATCTATCAACATGGGTAAAGTCAAAGAGCACTCAAATGAAGAGGAAAGAGCTGCATAGATTGAGGAATGGCTACAAATGTGTTATTTAGTTGACACTGCCAGTAAGCACAGGCAGGGCTACATTAAACTTTGAAAAGCATGGAACTGGTGAAAATTTGCCAGGAAGAGGATGCATACGCATACTGCCGCCCCACCTCCTGCACATACTGGAAAGTGTGTTAAGGGAGCCGCAGAGGAGCCCAAAGTTCACTTTCACAACCACAAAGTTGAATCATGGAATTTCACCATATCAAAATCAAAAGTGAGATGCGACCACAATACACCATCATCATGTTTGGCGAAATAAGGGGACTGTATACAAAGAACAGCACCTCATACCTGCGGTGAATTATGGTGGGGGCTCTTTGGGGCTTTAGGGCTGTTTTGCTGTCAGTGGTCCAGGGGCTCTTGTTAAGATGAGTTGCATAATGAATTCCATTTAATACAAGAACATTTTAGCAAAAAATCTGGTTGCCTCTGTGAGAAGACTGAAACTGGGCCGTGATTGGGTCTTTATACATCAAAATCAACAAAGAAATGGTTGCAGCAACACAAAGTCAAGGTTCTGCAATGGCCCTCTCAGTCTCCAGACCTGATCCCAACTAAAAATCTGTGATCTCAGTGAAAGAGGGTAGTTCACAAGAGAAAACCAAAGATCATCAATGAGTTGGAAATGTTCTGCATGGAAAAGTGGTACAAGATCACTTCACAAGTGTTCTGCAGCCTTGTTAAACGCTACAGTAAGAGGGAGAGTGCTGCCATTCTCGCCAGGGGGGGCTCCACCAAATACAGACATTTGGGGGGGGGGGGGTGTGTGCAATATTCTTGGAATCCACATTCTTATGAAAATGTGTGTGACTAAAGGAAAAATTTATTTTGTCTCAAAAGTCTGTTTGGAAATAAATGCATGAGGGTTGCCTATTTGTGTTAAAGCACAAAATGTTACTCATTACATGTGTGGTTCATTTATATATATTAATTTTAGCTCGTTTTCATGAAAGGTGCCAATAAATCTGGAGTTGACTGTGCTGTGAAAAAAACATCATCATATAACCGGATACAACAGCATTTAGCCAGACAGGAAGAAAACTGCAGGCAGTCTCTGTCCCGGCTGACCCCACACAAAGCGAAGCAGGAATTAAATTTTGTGTCATTACAGAAAGCCGTGGTGCAGCTCAATGATGGGAAAACAAAATAACGTCAGTTGCTCTGAACCAGCGTCAGCTCAACCGGCTCTGCGGTGACGCTGCTAGCCAGTACAGACTGGGACTCCGTGGCAGAGACTGAGTGGCTGAGCTCCCGGAGCGAGTGCTTAGTGAGCCGGAGGCAGGATTGCTTCAGGAGTTTCCACACCTTCTTGCCAAGCAGCACGTACAGCACAGGGTTGACACAGCTGTTGAAGAAGCCCAGGCTGGTGGCCAGCGGAAAACCCACCTTCAGAACTTCACTCAAGTGTAAGGTGATGTGCATGGACAGCTCCATCAGGCAGAAGATGTGGAAGGGAGCCCAGCAGAAGAAGAAAGCCAGGATGATAGCTAACACCAGCTGGGAGAAGTTGGAGCGGTGCGTGGCGTGCGGGTGGCGAGCCTGGACTGCTAGAAGCACGCCGGTGACCGTGATGGCGGTGAAAGGCAGCAGGAAGCCGATCGTGGTGCGGACAACAACTATGATGATGTGTCTTGTGGCGGCCTTGTGCGGATCATGGTCGTGGAAGTTGTTGAAGCACATAGTTTTCCCGTGCAAATCAATAGTGTCTCGGAACACCAGGGCGGGTATGCTGAGGCAGATGGCGACACACCATAACCCCCCACACACAATCCATGCCCTGCACACGGTGCGGTGCCTCTGACACCAGCTGTGGTGCACCACAGAAATGTAGCGGTCGAGACTGAGCACCGTGACGAACAGCACACTGGCATACATGTTCACCACAGACACAAAGGAGCTGAGTTTGCACATGGTCACGCCAAAGCCCCAGTGGAAGTCCCTCAGCACATAGTCGATGGTGACGGGCAGAAAAAGCACAAAGATGAAGTCTGCCACGGCCAGGTTAAGCAGCCACACCGTGTTCACCGATGACCTGCTTTTGCGCGCCGTCACCCAGATCACAACGGCATTGCCAAAAAGGCCAAGCACAAAGGCAGTGCAGTAGACCACCACCGAGATGATGTGTGTTACCTCCCTTTGACTGTAGGCATGATCTGACAGCTCTTCAAACTCATCAAGGTCGTAGTACATGTAGCTGTAATTGTCAAAAATATCTGCCATGTTCTCCATCACTTCTCTTGTTTCTGGTTTTTAAAAGTATTTCTTATTGTTGTTGTTGCTATGGCGTATCCAGAGAACCTGAAAAACCTAGAAAATGAGCATTATATATGCATATTTAAAACTTCCGTGGCACATTATCCTTACTTATATTCTTAGTTTATTCTATTTTTAATCATAATTAAGTGCTTACTATGAATAAGGCTACTGCTCTCGCGCAGCTGCACGCCTCGGACGTGTGAGTCGGCTTTTCCGCGGTCCCGGCAAGTTTTCCATACGCCCTGGCAATGCACCGCTTACTCCGCTTATCCTGATGTGAAATGTTTTGATTTGGGCCTGCTTCCTTTCTTGCCAGTAATTAACATAAACCCAAACAGCCAGGACACCGCTTTGAGAACACACGATTTTGTTGCGTGCATGTCTTTCCGTGCAAGAACTATAGCTGGGCGGTGGAACAGTGCTGCCTGTATGAGGCTCACGTCTTGTTTCCCCCTTTTTCGTTACGCAATGTACTGGCGTTTCTATTTTAAAATTCAGATTCTCAATTGGATTGGATACTGATTTTCCAATTAAACTTAGCGTACCCGTCTCACAGATGCAATTTAACAGTCATTTCCGATTAGATAATCCATACATCAACTATATTAACGCGTAAAGAAATAACATTTCCCGTCAAGCTGCAATACAGTACAAACATATTACTACACGCTTAACTACAGGCTTAGTCTCTTCCCAAAGTGCAAACCAAAGGTAAAATCATAAAATAATTCAATAATACAAAACTGTGAAAATAAGTATCAAGCACAAAAAAAACTTTCACATTAAGTCGGACACTTAAAAACGTAATCTATTGCGTTTAGAAATCAACCAAACTGAGACAAGTTGAAAGTGTTATTTTATAAATTGCTCCAGTGTCAGACAAAGTCTGCTAATCGAATAAAAGAACAAAAAACTGTTAAATAGCTGAGGCTACAGCACACAAAGCATTTAACTACCGCTGTACCGCCTTCCAAGTATACAGCATTTTCGCTGTTTTTTCCAAGCCCGAGAGCCAAGTAACGTGACAAACGCACAAAGTAATTAGATCGGCGATGTCCGTCTTTAGTATTGTACATTATGTACCAGTTGATTGATAAGATGCCTAATGCCCAGGCGTTCATTCCATATACTCACCGATCAGCCGGCTACTCTCCTCAGAAGTATGAAGTTGTTTTCAGTCCGTAATGATGACTAGTCCAGCGGTCGGTGAGCTCGTCCCTACGGCCGTCGTCACCGATCGGGGGGGCTGTAGCTGCTGGGTGATGGGCAGGATACCGTGGATATCGCTCTTTGTAGAGATAACTATTCTTGAATGTCCCGTTGCTATCCACCAACATTAGGTTGTGAAAAAGGGGAAAATAGAGACATTATGCTGAATTGGGGGGCTGGTGTGTCGAAAGAAAGCTGCCTTAGAATGAGTTGATTTAGGGACATTATATCTCATGATCACTGCCTGGGATAAGCTGCAGGCCCCCTGATCAGGGTACGTGGTTAGAAGATGGATGGAGAAGGGAGCAAGGAGTGGAAAGCTTGGCTACAATATGGGATTTTCAAACTTTAAATTTTGTGGGCTGTGGTATTCAAGCAATAGAGCTGAATATCTCAGTATAATGAATTTAATCACTGTATAGTAGGGTATAACTATTATTTGGTTAAACTAGCAGTGAAGTAGGCCTACTGCTACCAATTTATGAACACAATGAATTTCAATTTCTGTAAAAGCCTTCCACCAAAATTAGAGAAATCCAGCTGTTGTTCAGATGTCAACAGGTGGTTAAACTCTGTGTGTGTGTGTGTGTGTGTTTGTCTGTGTGTGTGTCCTGCAGATCTCTGCAAGTTATGTTCAAGTTATTTTTTTAATTAGTGCTTTGTAGTCTAGGGGGACCCTGTGCATCTAGTTTTTTTTTTATTATAGCCAAGCTTTATTTGTACAGCCAGTTTGAATTCTCACCCTGACTTAGCATACCATGATATAGCAGAGGTCCCATTGCACTTTTTAACATCTTACTTGCTTGTTTTATCTTTCACTGTCTTGTCTAATGCTGCACTACTGTTTGTCCTGCACTCTCCTGTCTTGTATTCGCTGCTGTTTGTCCTATTCCCCTGATGCCCAACTCTGCAACAGTAGCATAATAGTTTCCCTGTGTTCCTTGGACCAGATGTGACAATAAAACTTGAAACTTTGTACAAAAGAGCATGAAGGTGGAGTTTTTTGTTTCTGACCCCACTTAATAACAGTATTGAGGCCGTATCACATTACATATATTTTTCCTCAGAAAAACAAGTCGGGCTTCTGTAACTCAGACAGTTGTTCTGCACTATTTGCCTGACAAACAGGTTCTAGCCCTATGGAGGGGGTTATATTAGGATGTTCAGGCTCCCATGGCAGACTTCTCTGTTGCCATGCATGGAGCAGGAGAGGGGCAGCCATGGCAGAGTGTTGCTTATGGTGGGGCTGTGCTATGGATGGTATGCACCCAAAAATGTTTAAGAGGGAGCTAATTCACTTCACTTCCCCTACAGGGAATTTCAGGCCAGTGTAGTTATGATGTAATGATTGGCCATCTGCAAGAGAAATCACTGTTCTTGACTCATGAAAAAAGGAGGGAATAAAAAAGGAAGGAAGAAAAAATATCTTTCTTTTTTTCTCAAGATTGCACTGATGTTTGAGAGAGAAAGCTTTAAACAGCAAGAACAGTTACACTGAGGGGCATTGGAAGGTCATGGATACCCTGGCAGGTCCTGGGGGGCAAGCACTCGACTGAGGCCCGTGAATGTGTAATATTAAATGTAAAACTGGGCAGGGTGTCGTGTCTGAGGGGATCAAGGACACGGAGGCAGGCATTATGGCCAAGCAAAAGGGGTTTTATTAAACTCAAAAGAACAACTAGAAATGAAGACAATTGCAAGGGATCAGAACAGAAAGAGGAGCAGAAGCAACATTAGAGAACGATGTCAATGACCAGACTGGCTAACTTAGCACTGGGAAGCACTTTTATACAGGACTGACGATGGAGCAAACGAGAGGCAGCTGGAGTGATTAACACGAGGGCAGGGACAAGAGGTATGACAACCGAGTGATGGGCGTGGCATGTTAGGGCCATGGCAGGGAGGAGATGGGAGGGTGAATGATGGGCGTGGCATGTTAGGGCCATGGCAGGGAGGAGATAGGAGGGGGAGGAGGATGTGACAAGCAGGATGTGACACAGGGAGGCCCAGGGTAACATTTTGTCAGGGAGACCAGAATTTCAAGGTACGTCCCTGATTACAGTTGTTATTCTTCCTTCAGCAAGGAATGTTTTTCCTCAAAGTTTTGTAAATTTAGTTTAATTCTACATTTTTAAATTATCAGCATTGTCTCTACAGGCTAGCACAGGCCCCTTCTTCCCTTACTAAGAAACACATGAAGGCATCAATTGCAAACATGCAACAGAGAGGGTGACATCATAGGATGTTCCCAGGGGGCACCCACTGACTTCACCCTTTCTCATTGACTTCACACTCATATTTTCATCCAAAGCCTTACACATTACCCTTGGTTTGGCACATTGTCAGCTCATACTGTGTTTTTTCTGCAGCCGCTGGTTTCCAAAATAACTTTTTCATTATCCTGGCAACAGCATTAACACGTAATCAAAGGCTGTGTCAAGTCTTAAGCACCAGCACTAGAAACAGTATTGTATAAATCTACAGGGGCTTTGAGAAACTTCTTCCAGAGGTGCTCAGCTAAGATGCTGCTGGTGGAGATGATGCTGCTAAAGCCTGTTTTTCCTGCCAAAGCTTCATCCCGCTGTCAGCGTTTGCCAGTGCTGACCAGTGCTCAGCCGCAGCAGCCGCCCCTGGCAGCGTTTGCCAGTGCTGACCAGTGCTCAGCTGCAGCAGCCGCCCCTGGCAGCAGCCTGGTCTGGTGCTGAGAAATGATTCCCGTTCACTGCACAGCCCCACACACCCGGAAGTGAAAGCTTATCTGGGCAGCTGACTGATTTTGGCACACAGTCTCATCACTTAGGGCATGGATGTCGCTGCCATTAAATCTGAGGGGGACGTGTTCCCCTCACATTATATATATATATTATTTGTTTGGACCCCCCATATTTAACATAAAATATTAGTTCCCCCAGCGCTGTTTCTATTATTTCGTGAAAGAATCCATTCCACTTGATCCATATGAGAACACACACACACACGGCATCTAATTCATTAAAAAAATTTCTGGGGGAGGGTCCCTGGACCTCCCGCCAGTGTGTCCCCCCGCATTCAAAATGCTTCTAATGCCCCTGACTTAGGGGGTGATGTAAAATATTCTTGTTTCTTGTGCTGATTGATTGTGTGACAGTACAAACAAATAGTCTTCATGCAAAAGTGGCCTCTAGCCTAACTCCTACATGTACAGAGGCAGACTGTCTGATATTTTTTTCTGTATATCAGTGGTGATGAGCAGTCAGACTCATATCCACCATGCAAACCAATACCACAAAAGCTTTTTTCTGTCACTGTGAAAGGGATTTTGAAGTCCTATCTCCTGCATACAGTCCTGGTCGGGCAAAACACCGCAGTGACAGTCAGCAGGTTTTTCCTCATAAATCTGCACAATTTTCACCCTGCAGGCTGGCTGCTTTTACCTAAACGTAAATGGGTGCAGAATACTGTTCAGCTTCCCCATGCCATACTGACGGGGCTCACAGGCTAATAATACAGCTCGCGGGAATCCAGGAGTATTCGTCAGCATACAAAGTACGTTTTAAATTGATTTTGCAACAATATTCTACAACAGCCCAAGGATGGAGCCCTGAAAATTTGCGCTATTTCAGGTTAGCCTCAATATGTTTACATACAGCTGCGTGTACACACCTCCGAGTTTAAAGCGGAAATTTAATGCTTTCAAGCATCTTCCTGAAGCTGTGGCACTCAGCTCGTGGGTAATAAAGGAGGTGGTGGCGGGGGAGCGGGTGTATTGATAGGGGCGCGCACCTGTGCGCGTATGCTCATCCGTGAGCGCGCATGGGAGGGAGCGAAAACGGGTAGGGTTGGGGTTGGAGAGGCACTGGCGCGTTCGCTGCATCACAGGAGCTGCCTTCGTGCATCGCAACTGGCCACCGCCTTCCAGCCCTTGCTACCGCCGTTGTAGGAACCACTTGTCTTCCCGTTGGATAAATGAAGAAATCCCCGTAATAAATAGCGCCCGCTCAGCCTCGATGGACCCCAGCCTCCCCATTGCTTTGCCATGTTAATATCGTTATTTTTTTAACATTCAAATATGAATCATGTATCTGATATTTGTTTCAAGTCTTCTCGCAAGCACCCTTGTGTCCTGGCTGAGTCTAGCATCAACTGGTATGTATGATGAACCGAAAAAAAGATCATCTAAATACTGTCTTCATATATATATATATATATATATATATATATAAATCCGTAATTTTTCGGGGGCATCGTTTAATGTCTTGGTCTTGTTTTCGATATTATTGCGCTTTTAGAGGATATTTTGTCTAAATTATTTATTATGCACAGCTTATTTAACAGCAGGTGGGATATGGCTGGATACGACCAATTCTGCATATTTTATCGTAGTGTTGTTCAATTATATACTGTCTTTGTTTTTTTTTTATATAAACCTGATTTCAGTCGCGTAAGCGCAGATATTAGCAAGTGATGGAGATAACAGGTTTTGACAGATAGTACTGTAGCTAACGGTAAGTCATCGAGACGGTTTTAAACAGTGAACGAATATATGTTTGAGAATCATGAATCATAGGGTATTAAATCAGACGTCTATAACGTTTTTAGGGCAAATTGATCTCATGAGACATAATGTAAGACGCATCAGTTTTATTGGAAATGATTCTGCTTGGTTTCTCGTTGGCAAGTTAAAGAGAGTTTGCTGGCAATATCAATTGTCTGCAAATCTAATCTTTTCACGTTATCCTAACTGGACTTTTCTTAACGGTACCATATTTATGTGCATACATGCTATGAATATGTTTTAGGTCCGTGGTCCACATGAAATGCCTGCGTACTGCAATATCTTTGCGATTTGCTGAAGGATGTGCCTGGAGACTCACGCTTTCTTATCTCGTCCTCTTCATTCCTCATGGTCTATATATAATTTAACAGTTTTATTTTTCTTTTCCTTACTGGTGTGCGGGTTCTCTGCAACTGTTTTCTTTGCGATTCTCCCCGCAGTTACCAGCACAGAAGAGAATGAATTTCTGAAGGCTGCAACGTCGCCTGGCGTATGCAGTGACAACTCAACGCAACACAGGGAAGAGCGTGAGGTCACCTATCCTTCCAGGCTCATCTATTACCTGAACGAGGATTCAGAGAGCACTTACCATGACCTGGATACTAAGACTCGGAACCAGGATGGAGAGAGTCAGGTGATGTTTCACCGGCAACATATGTCCTGAGATGATAAAGGCTGACCACCAGGGCTGGACTGGGATTAAAATCAGCCCTGGACTTTGGAGTCCCCCACAATAAATTTTGCCAAGCAGGGGGTCCCTATGATGAATTATACGGGGCTGGGTAGGGGTGCCTCTTGATAAATTTTGCCAGGCAACAAAAACACCTGGTATGCCAGACAGCCAGTCCAGGCCTGTTGACCACACTTTGTCTGTATGACACAGGTTTACAGTCTGTATGACACAGGTCTCCAGTCAGTGTGACACAGGTCTCCAGTCAGTGTGACACAGGTCTCCAGTCAGTGTGACACAGGTTTCCAGTCTGTATGACACAGGTCTCCAGTCTGTACTGCACAGGTCTCCAGCCGGTGTGACACAGGACTCCAGTCTGTATGACACAGGTCTCCAGTCAGTGTGACACAGGTCTCCAGTCTGTGTGGCACAGGACTCCAGTCTGTGTGTCACAGGACTCCAGTCTGTATGACACAGGTCTCCAGTCTGTATTACACAGGTCTCCAGTCTGTGAGACACAGGACTCCAGTCTGTATGACACAGGACTCCAGTCTGTACTGCACAGGTCTCCAGCCGGTGTGACACAGGTCTCCAGTCAGTGTGACACAGGTCTCCAGTCTGTATGACACAGGTCTCCAGTCTGTATTACACAGGTCTCCAGTCTGTGAGACACAGGTCTCCAGTCTGTATGACACAGGACTCCAGTCTGTGAGACACAGGTCCCCAGTCTGTATTGCACAGGTCCCCAGTCTGTATTGCACAGGTCTCCTGTCTGTATTGCACAGGTCTCCAGTCTGTGAGACACAGGTCTCCTGTCTGTATTGCACAGGTCTCCAGTCTGTGTGACACAGGTCTCCAGTCTGTATTACAACTCATTGAAGTGGAATCCTCATTCATTTACCCTGATGTATTCCTATCCCACATGTCCCATTTTACTTGGTTAGTGGGAATAAGGCCGGAGCTGCCTTGGTTAGTGTGCCATGGTGAGCTGTGAGGCTTGATAGATAAAGCCCTTGCCCTCACAGCAGTACTAATCACCTGCTTCAGTGTCAGACTCTCTCATTTCCTCCAGGAAACACACCCTGGGACCACCGTTCCTCATAGACTGCACTGAAATACACCACACTTAAACTCATTAAAGGGGAAGAGGTCATTATATCTTCAGATATGATGCACCCTGCACTTCGATACCCCAGTGAGTGCTGCGTTAGAGTAACGTTCATCCAGCCGAAGGGCCCTGGGTGTTTTCCTGGAGAAATTATTGATCTGATTTTGGTTGTAGGATGCCTCATAAATCTAGCTTATGCAGCAGATCAGTGTGAGCAGTATACCCATGCTGACTGCGTCTGTGCTCTGCTTGTGTGGTCCTGTGCAGCATTGCACTGTCATCTAAACCCCGACATTGCATCTGCAGGTGGTGCACCTCGCCCAAGCCAGTTTTAAGTTAGAGGCCTTTGGCTCCAGATTCATACTGGATCTCACATTGAACAAGTAAGTACTGTTTAACGTATGACACCCTCCAAAAGTAATGGGAGATTAAGTTAAACGAGTCATCCTCAAGAAATCTGGGTTTATGACCAAAATATAAATGGCAGACTAATGTAAAGAATATCCCTTTTAATTATGAGTAATTCTACAAATTCCTATTTATCATTATACAACAGTAGCAGAATTTGTGTCCAAGCACACATTTAAAAAGAGCATAAATATCAGGACAAATGACTTCATGGGTGTTCCTGATTGTCCAAACGTTTTTTTTTTTTCACAATCGGTTTGGCACACATTACAAACCTGTGCCTTCTTTTGAAGTTACTTGAGTTAAACATAAAACCCTAACAGTCTAGCAGAAAAGGTAGACAGCTGGGGACAGGCCAAGGACCTGTAATCAAAAGAGAAAACAAGAATATCAGTGTGTGACAGAAAAATGTGTCTACGTGTGAAGAAAAATAACCAGAATTGCTGTTAGTGAAGTTCAAAATAATTCTGAATATGTGATACAAAACTGGATTCCAAGAAAAAACAGAGGTCTTCAAAGTAGTACTCCAGGGTTAGCTGCAGTAATTATATAACAGTGTTATACGAATGGAGGAGACCAAAACAAACATGCATCAGGGTGATGAAAAAGGCAACAGTCGTAAGTCACTAATTCATCAGTATGGCGGAGGGAGTACTGAGTACTGAGAAACGAGGACCCTGTCACTTAGATTAGATTGTGTCTGTCAGCCGCCAAATGTGGCAGCCGTGAGGTTGGTGAGGAGCAGGACTTCGACCCAAAATGAACTGTGCATGTAACACATCAGACAGGAATCATGAGACAGGAAGCATTTTAGTAGCATTTTAAGCCAGTTATCCAGTCTGAATCCTATGAAGACCCAGAGTCCCACAAGCAGTGATGCAAGAGGCCACACTTTAAGCTGGCGAGGCATCGCACAAGAAGAAACAAAACGTCTGGTGATTTCACTGGGCCAGAGACTTGGTGCAGCTGTTGGACCATCAGATCTACAATGAATTTTTCGCTGTTTCTGCTTCTTTCAGTTCAGTTAATTGCCCCAATCTTTATACTCACCGAAATCATGGTGGACCATCCCAATACGTCCAAACAGCTCGGCGTTCGTCGGTGTTTCCCTAAACTGCCTAAACACACAAACACATGTTTGTCCAGTGTTTAGCCTTTTGTAACATTTTCATCATGACTGTCTATGAGACAAGATGAAATTGGCTATGATGTCGACAGGCCATCTGTCTGTGGACCTGCCACGCCCCAGAATAACCTAGAAGCCCAACCTTGATCTGTGCAAAGGCACTCTTTTGTACCCTTTCTCATATAATTCACTGGTTTGTCAATTCAAGTGTCACATTAATGATCTGCGCCACTCACTTAAGCAATAACGTCTTCATTGATATAGACTTAGACGATATGATTGTGACTGGCTTGTCTGCGTAGATGGCGGGATGGAGGGCGATTATTATCCCAACCAGATGAGTAGCCGAGCTCCTACAGACCCATGGGGCACGACTGCTGCGTTACTCTGCGCTCCTGCTGATTTTGTTCAGATGTAGCCTGGACGTTACTGTTATCCCAGATACAGAACAAATTCTGACTGTCTGGGGGGTTTGTTTTTCAGCAGACTGGTAGTGACCCTGTTTATTATTTAAGAGGTAGAAGCCATTTTAAGATGTATTTGCCATTCTGCTCCCTCCCAATGTGCGAAAAAGAAAAACGTCTTCAGGTGGAGCAGCAGCGGGCAGGGTGGCGGGCATGGTGGCGGGCAGAGCGACGTCCCTCCCCGTCTCTCGCTCACTTTGTCTCTCTCTTTGTTTTTCATTCTCATGTCTGCTTGCGTTGCTTCCTATAGCACTGATGGGACGGGTGTCAGGCAATAGAGGATACAGCCGATACGGCTCCTTACGGGAAAACTGGTCTTTTGGTGCTAGATGCTTGTTGGGTTTTAACAATGGGTGTCTGAGGCTTCCTGAGAAAGTTTTTTCCCCTTGTTGTTTTTTGTAGTAATGGCAGATAGCAGCACATGAAACATGGGTGTATGTTTCCTAGCTATCCACACCTATTTTTTTCCTTATTTTTTTCTGGTTGTCTGGGGAAAGTGGTCGCCATTTTTTCATTAGAAAGGTTTTATATTAATGTATAGCAACTCATATTAGTCCTTTTTCAATTTGTTTGTCAGATTAGGAAGGTAAGGCTGTTTCTCTTTTGCCCGTGAAAATGCCTGTTTTTAAAGTGGCGATACGCTGCTCTCTAAACTCAAACAGCACATGGATTTGAGAAGGATGCAGTTCAGAATTGTTCGTAATGTACTGAAGTTTAAGGGAAGGTGTCCCTGGCAGGTTCGATCCCATGAGGACATGGTCAGAAGCTGTATTGGGGGACCAGACCTGGGCTGATGCAGGCTTGGGGGGAGGGGCTATAAGGGGTTTACAGCAGTGGGGGCCAGGCAAGTTAGTGCCTTGTGTCGCTGAACAGAATGTTGTCTGTGGCGCTGATCCACATGGTGTTCGAAGTCGCCTCACCTGAATGTGCCACTGAAAGTCGGTCGCTGTGTTAGTGGGGGCTCTTTATTCCGGTTTAGTCTGGCTCTAGACCCAGAAAGCTAATTTCAAGGGTCCACAGTGCTGCTTTCTGCATTGCACCATGCCCCTGCGGACATGGATTTCATTGCAGCAGCCCCCCCAAAGTCCCCCCCCCAATCACTCCCCCCTGAAACTCAGTGTGTACCCACAGTCTGCCCTGCTTTTCTATAGCAGATAGACACCATGTCTCCACTCTGCTTCCTACTGCAGTCTCTTCCTTACTTCCTTCGCTGCCCCCCACCCCAGGCGCCCTCACTCTCGGCCCTTCCCCCCCAAACACACTGCAGCGTTATTCTGCATTGCTGCTGCCTGCATCCTTCTCTCCCTCTCACACACACCCCCACATACACGCACACTGCAGCGTCAAACTCAGTTTCTTCTTGCCACACCATTGGGTTAAAAATAGTCCCTCATTTCAAAGATTCGGCCCAGTTCCTTTCCCTGCTGCCCTCAGTGGGCTCTCAGTGCCCGGAGCTGCCGCCATCGGCTACGTCAGGTCAGGACTGACATGTACTAACCACAAAGGATAAACGGCAAAAGGAACGTTATCGTCATGTGTTGGGTTTCCCTCAGGATAACTCCCAAAGTTTCAGGAGTTTCAGAAAGTGCTGGTTTAACCGATTTCCCCTTAGTTACTCTGTTAAACATGTCAATGACTGACAGCACATGGTCGTCAATCCCACAGTTCATTTCCTTCATTACTAGACTCATTTTCATTCTAGTTTTACACTTAAATTATCTTCTTAATTTACATGAATATGTGACACGGGGATTTGGACGGGACAGATGCTTTATTATGGGCGTGAGTCTCCTCTTCCTGCCCCTGTGGGGTCAAGGCAGGGGGGGGTTCAACCGAAAAGGAAACATTTGTCAAACTCGGGATCCTCTTTGCTTTGGGTGAAGCAAAATAGAACAAAACCATTATGACGTACAGGGATCGAGGGACAGGAATGGCGCAGTAAGTAATTGTTAGTAGAAGCCCAGACTCCTCACCTCGACCATTCATGTTATTACAGTAACAGGAGGTCAGGAGATCAGAGGATGAGGTCTGTAAAGCCAACACTAGCCATGGGCTCAATGGACAGCAGCCATTTCCCCCAATTGTTTAAAATGTTGGCACCACAACAATAGATTATTCAGATGTAGACAACAGGCTAGGTCATATTTTCCTTTATCTTTTTAATTAATCCCGGAATTCCATCCGGGTCTCACTGATGCTCAGCTATCTGTCCATATTTCCCTAACACTGACCTACAGTGATCATTAGGCCAGCAAGGTCCAGTCCAATCAACCAACAGGCATCACTCAGTTATCCTTCAGGCCCTTCCATGTTGGGATCTCACCATCACTTTTTGGTGAAACGTGACCAATCCTCTGGGATCTCATCATCACTTTTTTGTGAAACATGACCAATCCCCTGGGATCTCGCCATCACTTTTTTGTGAAACGTGACCAATCCTCTGAGATCTCGCCATCACTTTTTTGTGAAACGTGACCAATCCCCTGGGATCTCGCCATCACTTTTTTGTGAAACGTGACCAATCCTCTGAGATCTCGCCATCACTTTTTTGTGAAACGTGACCAATCCCCTGGGATCTCGCCATCACTTTTTTGTGAAACGTGACCAATCCTCTGAGATCTCGCCATCACTTTTT
>JAODJU010030013.1:0-18235 GCA_026776725.1 Gnathonemus echidnorhynchus
ATAAAATCCCCGACTCACCAATATTTTAGAAGTTTGAGTCATGTAAAACAATTTATTAATTTTAAGTGGCCTAAACATGCATTATAATATGTTTCTATTAACGCATCCATTATCTAGGCTGTTGAATGCGCATTCTTACTTACACACTTTAATTTTGCATTTTATGTAATTTTTACTGGCACATTTCACCAATATTAACGAAGCATGGAGCAGCTTTCACATAAATAAGGAAGCTTGATCAAAGTGCATTAAATCTATGATCTATGCAAATTTCAAAAAATCTTTAATAAATCACTTCTTACGCAATTTTTTTTTTTGCCGAGTAGGCGGTCCTTCCATGCGGCCCGGGACACGTTCGTGTTCACACTGCTATCAGAATGTGGCCAAATGCATCCCAGACCATCTCCGTATGTGGTTTGAGCGATCGGGTCTTGATGCGTTTTCAGTCCGTTTTGGGAGAGTTCACTCCTGTATTTAGCGCTGTCCGCTTGCGATCGGATCATCTAGGACGCATGTTAATACCAGGTGTGAACAGGACCAAAGACATGTCTTTCTGCACACCACAGTTGTGCTGAGCCGTTATTTCTGCACCTGTGAGGCTTTAACGAGTCTGGCCATTCTCTTCTGACTTGTCCCTTTTTAAGAAAATGTTTTTACTTACAAAACTGCCACTAATTCGATGTTTTTTTTATCTCTCTAATCCCTGTAAACTCTTTTATCCAGCTTGACTCTGATGCGTCCTTTTCCATAAGACATTTTTGCTGGACTATATAATCAGTGTAATTTTGAGTAGAGGTGCAGGCTTGTTCCATTTTAATACTAATTGTTCTGCATTCCAGGAGGCACTAGGAGATGTAGTGTACTGTGGGCTTCCAGAACCTGGGACAAAACTTAATCAAATGGGTGAGTTGTTCATTTAGAATTTTAGAATTTTTTTCCATGCACCTTGAGCTGTTTCATCAAATGCATTCCCTTTTTGTGTGTCCCGTATTTCAGATGAGTTTGGGGCCCTAGAAAGCGTAAAGGCTGCAAGTGAATTGTATTCTCCCCTTACGGGGGAAGTGACTGAAATCAACCAGGACCTGGCAGACAACCCGGGCCTTGTCAACAAATCCTGCTATAAGGACGGTGAGCTAATTCTTAAGCATCTTTCACAGGGTGTCAAAGATGGAGGAATTTAAAGGTGAAGCGACACCCACAATTATCAGAGAAAACCAAATGAGAAAATGAATAATCTTCATTAGGGGCTGAACGATTTGGGGAAAATATCTAATCTCAATTTTTCTAACAGATATTGCGATTGTAAATTTGAAATATCGCAATTTGATTTGATGTTGATGTTGATGTAGTTGTCAGTATTTGATGTTAAAGTGACTGTATTTTTACATGCACATTTTAAATGCTATGTCTGCAAACAGCATTTCCTGAAAGTCCCATGTACATAAGGGTTAAATTAGTAATCTAAATTAAATTAGAACAATTCAACATAAAACAGTTATCACAAAATGACTGTGTTAAGCTAAATAAAGTAATAATATAAATAAAACAATTTCTGTAAGAAAAAAAAAAAAAAAGATATGGATCCTGTAGCTAACGCTGGACCCCTGATAAAGGGACCTTTCTGGAAACCATCGCTGACCACGAAGTAGGCAGCAGCAGAGTCGACATTTCACATGTTAGCTGCTTGTGGGCGTATATGCAGTCACCTTGGGTCACGTCTGTTTGGTGGGCATGACAGGCATGCGAGGAGCATAGTGAGAATCAGTGTCGCACGAGGAGGACGGAATGAATTTGTACAACCACTTTGAGTTTTAAACCCTGGATCAGATGAGCTATATAATACACATTCTAAATTGCAGCCTTTGTGATTTGCCTATTGTGTTTTTCCAAATCGCGATTTCAATTTGAAATTGATATATTGTTCAGCCCTAATGTTCATTAATGGACACCTGTACCAACATGACCCTATTTTGCGAAATATCACCAGCATGGATTTTTGTGTGTTCTGATTTTTTTTTGTAGGCTGGCTGATCAAGATGACTATTGACAAGCCATCGGAGTTAGATGCCCTAATGGATGAGGCAGCCTATGAGAGATATATAAAATCAATTGAAAACTAGGAGCACCACTGGAGTCTGTTGCATTTCTAACAATAACGATGCCTGAAAGTCTTGCACTAATCCTCACCCTATTTTAACCTCTTATCACATCAGCGATGGGAACCTCCTTTGTAGAAAACTCCAGCAAAATGAATTCTGGGGGTTTTGTAGCTGGGTTGCCACGTATGCCATAATTTTTTTTTTTTGTGGATTAGTTTCAGAGAACAAAAATCGTAAAGCCTTAGAGGTTTAACAAGTGTCAAAAATAGTTCGTAGGAAGTTATGTGGGGTGGAAACTAGAAGTCCCCAAATTTTCCTTGGGTCTTTCCCAGAGAGAAGAAGACTGAGGCATTTCCGATATGTTCAGAGGTTCTGCTGGGGCTGGAGAAATCCGTATTCTGGCATGTTAGACTGTAATGGCTGGGATAATAAAATTCCAGAAGTCAGAAGAACTGTCTTTATTTCAAAGTGCGTCATGTTGTGTTTCTTTGGGCAGGATCAGCTGGGGAAAGCAGCCTTCAGCTGGCCTTATCATGGGAGGTAGCTAGGATGCGTGGGTTCAAGTACTGTCTTCCTCAGAACTATTTTCATACCCTTGCAAACCTGACGGGTGAGAATGTCTACAGTTCTGGTTAACAGTAACCTTGACACATGCAGACACAATTCTATACTGTAGGCACCCTATCGATGCCATCTGTGCTGCCCACTGAGTCACTGTGCCTCTTATAGTCTCCTCACGGTCTCAGGTTTTTGTTTAAGAAAGTAAAGGTTAAAAAAAAATACTGTGACACAGCATCACGCCGATTTGAAAAAGGCAACACCTGACATATATACCTGTAGGTTTTTCTTCCTTTGTGTTTCTCTTCGGCAGGCAAGATCACAGAAACTGTCAGCTTCCAGGTTTGTGCAGTCAGATAAATCTTATTATAGTAATATGTACCATTCGTTACATACGTGCATGTTGGATATTTGACGTAATTTTAATTGATTTAGTTTGTGTCTTGTACTGAATGTAGTATAATGAAATACTTAACCATCACTATGCTAGGTGCTCTACTACAGTTATAGTAGGAACTTAACACCAAGTACGACTTTGCCTGACTTGCAGTTTGGTAAAGGATTCTTAGGGCTCTGGCGAATTCAGTTATTATGGTGTTTGTGATGTTTAGTTAAAACGCATTCAAATCGTTTAGTGATTTATAAAATTCCATACACCTGGAGAACAACAGAAACTAGATTTTTGGTTGATGTCCATCTACTTCTTTATACATTACCTCCTTCGTTGTTATACAATAAGCCGAAAAAAAAAACATTCTGCAAAAGCTATACTGGAACGTGCTGTGCGTTCCTTTCGTCCGCGAGTGCGTGACATTCGGGTGGATTTTGCTAAATGCACAGTCTCTTTGCTCACAATTAAAACAATTCATTGATATTTACTGCCACCTTGTGGTCGGAAAAGCGCATTGTTTTCTCTATTTTGCGAAGAGATACATTTTCTTAGCGTAAAGTTAACTTGTGTTGGTGATATGTGAACGCGAGCAGTGAATATTGGAGGTACAGAAACTAAAAATCCAGACGACGTCTAAAAGGTAAGTATTTCGTATAATAAAGGAAAAATATTTACAACGGTTCCTTAATTTCAACTTTTCCGAATGAAAACAAACTCAGCAATAAATAATTTTAGTGCCTTATTCACACACAAGTATGCTTTTAATACAGGCCGATATAATACGATACAAAAGCAATGCACACACAACAACAACGAAACGAGACGTGTAGGTCTACGTTTTACATACGCCATTGCAAACATCTGTACGAGAATTCAATTAAATTACAATTGGTTTGTTATGCACGTGTTGCAGACTGCAGACCACCTCCTATGGAAGGTGCCCATTTAATCTCTCGACACTCATTGTCGTGGTAATCCAAATGAATCATCGCGGCTGTATAAAATAAATATATAAAACAGTTTTTAATATTGGATGTATGCCCTAGCAATACAGTTTAGCAAAGGATTACAACAATAACACCATCAAAACGATTACCCTGACACAGAAGAGTGCCGCCTATGTGGTCGCTAATTATAAAATGAACTTCCTGACGGTACTAATCAATGGCGCGCCAAGCTCCTCCACACTACACAGTATAGTCCGTTTTTAAAGATTAATGTAATTATTTCACCCATCGGTGGAGCACTGGATTTGTCAAGCTTCATGGAAGGTCATATATCTTTTGTGACTGTTGCTAAGGATTAGCCGTTAAGGGCTTGTATATACATTTTCTTTTTTTTTTTTTTAAAAAAAGCAATGTTTATTACTAAATCGAAAATACATTTCATGAGGTAGGATGAAACAGGGGCCACCGTCACAAAGCAGGATTTCTTATTTAGCCGGATAAGTACCTGTTAAGGTAGTCTGGGGTAGATGTAAGGTGATGAATGATATGGAGAATGATCGCTGCTGATAACAAGCCTGACATTTTTAAGTGCCATAGGCCTACATACAGTACCGGTGCTGTTTTTAATGTCATTGGATACTTTAATTGTTGAGAGACACGCAAATTAATGTACTGATGCCTGTACTGGACTATGTGTTATTTTTGCACATGCATTCTGCCTTAGCTCACATGTTGATAAATTGTTGACGGAAAACGCCTGATTTACTGAAAACAGGGGAGGGCTACTGGGTGTAGCAACCAATAATGTAAATGTACATAAACCATCAATCATTTCCCACAATTACGTCAACGACACTGGTAATCTGGTTCTTAACTCAATTTAACATTAAAATGCAGGGTCTTAGGAACTAAAGTGGCTTTGCTACTGCAGAAGATGACATTTAATGGAAAAATAGTAGTTTTATAGATTTCATGGCATGGTTTTAGGGCCAGTCGTTTAGTCTATTTATCAACTGCTTACCCTGTTCAGGGTCGTAGGAGCTCTGGAACGTACCGCAGGCAGCCTGCTGTACGAGGCAGCGGTGCAGTCTGCAAAGGGTGCCAGTTTTGTTGCAAAGAAAATGAGAGGAGACTGGAAAGATTATGCCAAGGACAGCTGGGATGGGAATCAGGACAGGATTGATGAGGCTCAGTCCACTTCCAGTGCAGGATAGCCCAGTCCAAGTCCAGAAAACACAAGATCAGTTTGCCATGAATCTGGATTCAAAAACTGTGAATTGAAAAGTAAACAAATGATTACAATAACCACCACCTAAAAATACTTTCAATTTAGAAAGAAATGATTTGTCAAACACAAAGTATCAGAAATACATCTCCAGTGTATCCTGTAATAATGATTAATTCCATTCTAACGTGACTGTATTCTGCTGAACACATTTAAAATTGGTTCTGGAACCAAAGATGCATAAACCAGGTAAGACCACATAACCTGCAGGGGCCTGAACACTGACCCTGTGATCTGATCCCAAACTTCCCTTCACTGTCTTGCACAGAAACTCTTTATGGTTTATGTATGTGAAACGGATAAAGGGACATGAGTTAACTGCATGGGTGCATGCACCATGTTGAGGGGGGGGTATGGCTCCATAAAGGCTGCAGACAGATGCTATGGAAGGTTTTTGGGTCACAAGCGTTCGAGTCCCAATCGCGACAGAATAAAAATATATCTGAGTGCCTGAAAAGACAGAATCTATTCTAGGCCTGTAGCCAGAAATGATAAGTCCATCTTGGTACGCTTTGCTGTTCGGGGGGGAGGGGGGGGGCTGCATAGATTTCCCGACCAGAGGGCTGAAGATAATTTTGAGTGTTGAGTGGATTTTAAAGGCTTAATTAGAGAATTGTGACAATGGCATTACTGGAATTAACACGGCGTCAGTTGTAATTGCATGGTTTTGAATACCCGCTTCCAAAAAGACTGGCAAAGAACCTCTATGTTTGGTTTATCTCCTAAAACAGAAAATGGATTAAAACGACACCTTTCTCAGACTTGTTGTACCACACAATCAGTGCCGTATCCAGAACAAAATCATTATGTGCATCTGAAATTAGTGAGGGGGTATGATCCCCACAGGTATGTCACAGTCATGCGCTGTTTGCCTTCCACCTGAGGGGGCATGTTATTAAGCTGAGGGGGCTGTGCACCCCCATGAACCTCTTAGTAAACCCTGCGCACAATCAGATCCAGTACAAAATGTCATTATGAAGTACATTTGAGACTGGGGTGTGGGCTGGTGTTTTACATAATAAAATAGCTAACATCTGAAAACACTAAAAAAGTTTGGAGTTTCCAAAGAACTATGTGAACATGTTCATGAAAGCTGCCTTGATTATCCTCTTTCCTAAAATGTGGCCATAGCTATAGTTAGTGAAAATCGGAGTAATGGCCCAATTAACTAATGTAGCTGGTGACCCCTATTTTCTAAAAGATGAGAGTCTTCAGTGAAGGACTTGCTGAATTGGGCCTAGTCCTGCAGATAGTGATCAGTATGATCCTGGGTGAGGTGATTCCATCAGGTACAAAATTAAAGTTCATCTCACTTGCGACTTCACTCTTAAGGAGGTAAAGGTGCCGCGATACTCATTCAGTAATATCTGTTTTTCAGATTTTACTAATTTATTCAGATGGAGCTTCAGGCTTGAGCTGAATATTCTGGACTTCAGGAGCTGGCGTACAGCTGCTACTGACACAGAGGAATAATTTATTAATCTCAGGAATCAAATGCTGCCATAATTCTTCGGAAGTTTAACATGAAGAGCTTCTGCGTGTGTTTGTGAATATTTAGATGATTGCTAAAAAGCTGAACCGATAAAAATATTCTCAGAGATTCATATCCCAGGAAATGCAGCCGTAAAAACTCCATATAAAGTAATTTGCTATACAAAAGAATCTGCTCCTTTCAAGAGGCCGCTATTGAAACTGTAAGATAATATTTCGGTCTGATGGAAAATATCACTTAGCCTCCCTATTGGGGTCTCAAAGTAAATTATCAAAGGTTCCTTCGATATCTGATGGGTTATTGCCAGGAAAATGACATTATGTTATATTTTTATGGTGATTGTCTGAATTGGTTTGAATGTTCAGCGAAATGCGATAGTTAAAGAGTTTGGGCCAAAGAAGTTCTCAATCTGACTTAAAGAGCAGGACTGAACTTTCAGTTACAATGGTAAGGCTGTGCATATATAATAATGTTATCACCTGCTTGCTGTTCTCCAGTTTTGAAGGAACATTGCACATCACATGGGTCAAAACAGCATACTAGCCGTAGAGCAGGGTTTCTCCACCCAGTCTTCGGGGACCACCAGAAGGTCCACGTTTTTGCTCTCTCTCAATTGCCAGCAAAAATGTGGACTGTACAGCATAAATAAAGAAAAATTTCAGTCTGCTCGCAAGAGTCAAGACAGCGTTTAAAGAATGAAAATATCTTTGCATGGCTAATAATAATGGTCATCGGACTTGCTGGTGGGGTGGAGCAGAGGACATACACCTCTGGGACTGGGGTTCAAATCTCCGTCATGGCTCTAGGTGTGTGGACCTGACATGGTCTCCCCATGTTACTATGGGGTTTCCTCCAGGTACTCCAGTGTCCCCCTCCCAGTCCAAAAACATGCTAAGGTGAAATGGAGTTACCAAATTGTCTGTAGGTGTGAATGGTGTGTGCGCCCTGCAATGGGTTGGTGCCCCATTATGGATTAATCCCTACCTACCGCCTGTACTTCCAGGATAGGCTTGGAATGCCCATAACCCTGAATAGGAGGAGCGGGTACAAAAAACAGACTGGTTTAACAACAGCCGGCTTTACACTGAGAGGCTATCTGCTTCATTAATCTTACGTTGTTTCTCTTCTTCATTGATTTTTTTCGATCATTTTATTTTTGTGTGTTGCATAGTATATAAATCACAAAATGGCTACTTGCTTTTTAAATGTTGAGTTAATTTCTTTTATTTTGCAGCTGCATAATAATTATGATGATCACTGCACCTGTCTGGTACTGTCCTGTGCCGCGTAAATTGAGGCTGATTAACCTGAGAGGATTGCGTGGTCGGCAAACCGCCGTTAGCCTGCCTGTGCCGCTGAAGAGCACCGAGGAACAGAACGAGCCGTGTTTGAACTTCATTCTGAAAGTTGGAGTGAGTGTGGATTTTGAGTCAGACACTGTAGAGCTCCCTGGTCGGGTTGAGTGGCATCCTTGACTTTCTCTGATTGCCATGGTAACGTCAGAGCCCTCGGGCTTCCTGGGAAAATGTCAGGGTGCTGCGAAATGTGCCAAGAAATGAATCATTTTTGGTGGAGATGGTCAGGTGGCACTTTGGAGAACTGAAGTAAAGCACGCACACCCTTGAGAGTCAAAGTTGGAGAAAGAAGTGACACTGAATCACTGCATTCCCAGCTTTTTTAGGTAGATTATCCAGCAGTCATGTCATCCAAGTGTTACTGCACATGCTGGCTCTCAGTCAATCACTCCCATCCTCTAAATGTAGAAACCATTTTGCATCATCTTCAAAGGGTTCTCATACGAGAGGCTGTGGGATGTCTGCTTTTCCCCTAAAACAGACAGCATGCCATGGATTCTGGATACTGTCACTCTCCATATCAGTGGACAGTCTCACAGCTCATGAAGAAAGCATTTACTACATTATCCCTGTTTAGTACATTGTACCTCAGTTGGAGCTCATATTGGTTGTGTGGCATTTGTTAGTAACTTGAAAACCTTGAGCTGTGTGTCTGTGCCTTGCAATATGAAAATCCTCAGGTCGATCTTATAAATGACCCCAGAATGGATCCGTCATGAGCTGTCAGCGTTTCCTGATGAAATAATTCGATTCTCACTATCCCAGAAAAACAAATGTTGTATTTCACAGCCAAAATCAGCCAAAAGGAAGAAAAAAATGATCATTACTGATGCAATAACCAACACAAATAATCAGATTCTCACACAGAATTTTGTGTTAACTTCTATTATGAATTGGTAATAGGGTTTCAATTAAGTCACAGTACCTATACGACCAATGATCATCGTTCCCAGTGTCTCCTGCTTCACCTTCTTGTGTACAGCTGTTTTAGAAGTTTTGAGCCTGGAAGCAACCTGCTGCTCAGCGTAGCCTCTGCCAGCAGAACCAGGATTAAACCAGGATTTAAAAATGCAGATTTGTTTAAAAATATGGAGGGGTGCCTTAATTTTTTCCGTGGCTGTAAGCCTGGAGAGCAGGAAGTAATAAATTATTGAATAACTTCAACGCTGCAGATTTGTTTTGGAGTTTGCGTCTGTTGAGGTGTGAAGTGTATTTTGTACAAGGGACTGAGCTAAAGCTGTTCGAGATTAATAAATCAGCACAAAGGTTTCCCGGGAGAGAAAAAAAGCATAAAATTCCTGTTAGCACAGTAGCGGATGAGCTGAGTGGATCAAGGCGTAGTTCCACGTTTCAGCGGTTGTTATTTTAACTCAGGCTCCCGCTAAGATCTCTTTGAGCTCAGCTATGATTAACCAAACCCTCTGGTGCTGCTCATTTGCATTAATGCCATGTCTTGTCTTTCCCCAATGCCTCTTCGGTAGTAACACAGCCTGCTAAAATCAGCATCATCGCTGACTACATTCCCTAGACGAGTGGCTAGACCTATGTCAGAGCAGGTAGCTTTGATTCTTGATTAGCAGGGAAAACTCATTCTCCACTCTCAAAACATAGTTTCCTAATCCTGCATGTTTAGATTTGTGGGTTCCTCAACACATTGGGGCCATAAAAGGGGAAATTACATGGGTAAATTCAGGCTAAGACAGCTGTGTCACTGTTTTGGTCAAATGCAATTCAATGTATCACTCGTAGCATTGCCTACAGAGACCCATAAAACCTTCTGGAGCGTAGTGTGTAATTAACCCCCCCTCCGCCCAGTATGCCATTGACCATCCTGAGGGGTGATGTTCCCAGGTCACATACCCATTTTAGCATTTCATGCAGAACACAAAAAGCAACTCACAAATTGAGCCTGACAACCAGGAGAGTCATTCAGCCACATGAAATTCTGCATCCCAGCGTGCTCTCAAAAAGATGAACTTGTGGGCAACCTGAAAAAGACAGCGCAGGCGAAAAAACGCGGCCTTCCTCCATTTGTGTAGGTGTGTTTTTAGACATTTAAAGTGAACTGAAGTATTTTGCACTTTGAGACCGGAGTGGTTAATAATGCATTTTTTTTTCTTGTTTTAGTTTTTATATTTATTTTAGTTTTTCTCTTTGATTATACAAAGCGCAGCCATGGAGATGGCTATTGCTAATAGGCTTTTTCTCCTTTAAACTCACTGCTTATTATCTGTATCCCCGACACCCAATTATTGCCTTCGCTTTTTCCTCCACCTTTCATGTCTGCTGAGGTCTTCCTTTCAATACTTACCTCTCATCCACAAATACTTTTCTCACATTAGTTTTGTTACATTTTAGCTGTTGAAACTGCGTAGAACATGGTAATAGTGTCAGGTTTTGTACGGGCTTTGAGTGTCATTATCTTACAGTAGTGGCCACTTGCTCTTACTGTTGCCAGACTCTGTGACATCAAGACTTTTGTGCCAAAGGCCTGTTACACAAGTTTGGGATGATCTGTCTGATTGAATCTGAACTGCCTTCCAAGACAGCCCAACCATTCAGTTTTATTTGGCTGTTGTGTGGACTCGGTCTAGATATGTATTCTATATAAATAGATTTTTTGTTAGATTAATGATGGCCACAGTGACTATTACTGTGGAAAACTACCTGGGGAAAAATGTAAATGGTCAGCATTTCAGTAAGAAGCCATTTGTTATTATAACACTTGCTTTTCCAGCGTTTGCTTGGTTAACCCTAAAAAGTCCTGTATTCCACGAATTAGCTAGAACAACAAAGCATATAAGGCTAAACTAAAACATTCCAATTAAACACCGAATCCAGTGTGTTGGGGGAGTATTAGCATATGAATATTTTTTAAACAATACATTTACACAAGCCGCATGCCTTCAATTAATGTTTTATTTTTATTATCCATGGGGTAAACTATGCTAAATTATGCCTGATTTAATTTACTAACTGCAGAAAATTTCCCCAAATTTGTTTTTCGAATATATTCATTTATAATAGAAGAATAATCCAAAAAACAGCCGCAGGTACTGCAAGAAGCATGAATTATTGGTATCGTAATAGTTACGTAGTGTAGGCGTCAGCATGGATCCTCTGAAGTTAGGGCTTGGCCTCCTGCTCCCCCGCATGGCCGGTTTCCTCCCGCAGCACAGAGACTGTGATGGGCTGGTATTCACTCCAGGGTATTTCCCCCCCCGCTTTGTGCCCTGTGCTGCTTGCATAGACACCAGGCTACGCGCCGCCATGACCCAGACCAGGAAAGGTGTTGGATGATGTCAGAAATGGCCCTATTGTTGTAGCACTTATTTGCACTTGTAAGTAGGTCCCGATCTATGTGACGTTGCAACCACACAATTAAGTTGGGTTAAACATTAATTTTAATGTCCTATCAGCCGTCTTTGACAGCAGTAACAATAACGTTTTATAAATTCCGTTTAATTGGAGAGGCTGGCTGTAATCTCCCATCGAAAGGAAGTTTCTTCTGAAGCGGATTCTCTTTGAACGCGCCAAACTTTTTATTTTCCTTTTCACGGCTGTATTGGTTCTAGCGGGGCAGCGGGAAGAGCTGTTTCTGTCCATGTTTGAAATGAACGTTGCATTCCCGAGAACAGACGAGTTATATTTTAATGCTACGCTAGTATAACGTTATAAAAATTAATTGTTCCTTATTCTGAAGAGCAAATGCAAAAATGATGTTACATGAAATAGTAAAACATGCTGTTTTCAGTCGTTTTAAAGTTGCCCCAAATTAAATCCTGTTGCAGTTTCATTGCGTTATTTTATTGCAAAGCCTTGGTGCCGCCCCCTAGCGGACAGCAGCGACACTGCCAAGGCGGCGCTTTCTCATTGTCCGTCGCACATCCCTTCCATCGCCACCTCCCTCCGACGGCGAGTTTAAAGAGGTGATGGGGGAAAGGCTTCAGCAACGGGCTCAAGTTGAAGGGGGGATCACAGGTAAGATCCATTACTAAATAACGGAGACATAAAAAATATTTCTGTATGATCATAAGCAAATATTTAATGTTAAGCATGTGCTGCCTTTTCATAATCAGATTAAGACGGAGTAAATCAGAGTACATTTTTCTGTCGTATAAATTTTCCGTAAGCTTTTCCTTTATCAATTTAACAACCTGTTTCGCAAACATAAGTACAATTGCATGGGATTGTTTCACAGACACGACAGGGCGAAGTTACTTGAAAAGCTTTAAAAGCTCTTAAGTTTCTCTCCTCTTATGAGCTTTTTCTTGCTCGTTAAGATGCTGTATATCCCATTTATTCGACACGTGTATTTTTACTGTATATTTTTAGCGTACCAATGTGCCACCATCATTTTAGGTGTTTAGTTATTGGTGGCAAATCACAAGACAAGATTTCACGTTTACCTTTACTGTAGTTTCTCTGTGTGGGAAAAATGCTTGGGGAAAAACGATTTATTACAGATTTTCTACTACTACTAAAACTAACTACTTTTGTGTTACATCTTTTCGGGCGTTCATAAAGATATATTCGTTATTCCCACGACATCGCAGTATGAAATATGTTTAAAAGCACATGTTCCATGTGCAGTATGCTCTGTTTTTAAATAATGAAGGCACAGAGGTGTCCCCTATCGTTTTGAGATTATTATAATTTTACGTGTCATTCCCAAACAGCAATGAACAAGACTCCTAACAGTGGTCTGAACGAGAGCGCTTCAAAACCAAACTTTGGATTTATATTTTTCCAGTTTTGCTATAAATTGGTACAATATGAAGTCGTCAGTGTTATAAATATGAATTTATATAGTACCTTCCCAGCTTGAGTATAATATTATATTATAACTTTTAAACATTTTTAGAATCTTCTAGCTTGAAATTACTATTACAAATGTATATGATAACGTATTGTTATATAGTTTGGCATTTTGAATTTCTAAGTATGAACGGAAACGGTCAGAAAGCGAATTGTTTTATGTGCAATCTGGGGACTACAATACGGTTTCTGTACCCAAAGCACTTTCGCGCAAGCTGCGCTGTTACCGCTAGTACAGGCTTGACTAGATATCAGTAATATTTGGAAATACGGTAGTGATGTTGGTGCTTTTTTATTATTTATTGTGCTTAATAAGAAGTAAATGGCGAAACATATTTGATTACAAACGTGCTATGATTTAGGAAATGTAAGACGTTTTATATATCGTGAAGAAAATTATCTTTTAATTATGAGTCATTCAAAAAGGCGTGCTAGCTATTAAACGGACATTTGGTAGAAATATATATATCCATAGGAAACAGATGAGCAAGAAATCGATGCCAATCCTTCCCGATGACTCATTGCTCAGCATTAACGCTTCCATCTGACTATCTGCTTTGAGGGGGTCTATAGCGTTATGTATGCTGAGCCACGCCCTCTTTGTTCCACGTGTGCTCTAACACCGAGACCGATCAGTATTATGGACGTCAACCATTCTGAAAGACAGCAGCTAGCGTTGGCGAACTAGTTGTTAATATACATTCAGTTTGAATAAAGCGAAGGAGTGTGAAATCCAGTCCAAGGAATTCTCACAACATATTAGTCTAACTTATGAGAACGGAGTAAAACAGAACAGCATTTGACTTTGCTTCTCCTGTCAAATGTAGATAAATCCACGATTCATATAAGAAGAGCTAATCAAGTCCATCCAGTGAGACTCCGACGATACAGTTTGAATGTGTGAGTTCTTCTGTATGGCACACCCTGGGCTGGTTAGTTCCAGAAGCTGAACAATAAGATTATATAGGAATTGGTTTTGTCAACAGGAAGGGCTTTTTATTCATTTGATAAATGACCCATTAATGGCTCATGTACACAGTAAGAATGGCTGCTAAGGGATCTGTGTCTGTGATAAGATGCACTGTGGTGTTCAGATGATGAAGACAATGCTTGAAGCTCAGTGGTATTTCCAGTCGGTATTTGCACTGTTTGCACTGAACATGTTTAATATCTTTATGCATCAGAACTGGCTCAGCAAAACAGTCACAAACGACATATTAAATATCTCTTTTATTTAGTGTGCTGATGATTGTGTTAAATATGTGGATGTTTTAACTAATTACACATACAGCGACGGTAGGGTAGTGATGCAATACAATTTGTGTGACTATGTATATTAATTTGCACTTTATTCTGAATTTTTGTAGGGTGGGTGTATTAGAGTGGATTTAAAGGAATAGGCCATCTATCACATGCATTATCTGGAAGCTCTACTAATTCAGGAGGGACTACACATCTGAGAAGACCTGCACCTGAAAAGACTGGCCCATCGTTTTGAAGGTTGCAGATACTGGGCCTTATCTTCACAACGCAGGATTTGAAAAAGCTGACAGAAGCCACCAGATTTTCGCTTTATCTCTTTAATTCCTCGGACTAGTCCTGTGTAAGTTTTCTGGAGGTCCTGGAGCTCTCGCCACCAAGGCTGACTCACTGCTCTAAAAACAAAAAGGACCTCACAATCAGGACCCAAACAGTAGACCTTCCATTTGCCTGTGGCCCGGTCTTCCCGCACCCCCAGCCGGGATGAATGACGCCCCGGAGCTGATGTCCCGGGCCTCGCCAGCAGCCACCCTCAGCTCAGTGCCCTCAGCTTGTGTGTCCAAGGTAGAGCTGCGCGTCTCCTGCAAGTCCCTGCTGGACCGAGACACGCTGAATAAATCCGATCCCTGTGTCATCGTCATGGTGCAGGCGCAAGGGCAGTGGACAGAGGTGAGCTCCCTATATCGCATTAACCTGACTCCACCCAAAGACCTTGACCAATCACTGCTGTTTGTTGGGGGGTACCACCCATCCTGTGGGGTTCACAATGTGAGATTAGATACCTCGGCACTGTACATGAATGCATTTAAGTATTATATATAGGCCTTTGTGTGTGTGTGGTGGGGGGGGGGACAAGCACAAACAGGAGAGTCACTAGAGATTTGTAAAAAGGGAAGCCTTTACTGGGGTATCTGATTTTAACAGAAATGAAGGAGAATATAGTATTTAAACTAATTAGTGTACATTTATGTGGGCGTGCTAAAAAGCCCCCCTAAAACTGCCCTAGCAACAACCTTGGGCTCCAGGTCTACCCACAACCCTGTTCAGAGGTGGGATGGAATGGATATGTATAATTTATGTTTAATTTTTACCCAATTCAGCCAATAAACAGGGCTGCATATCCCTGTTCAATGATTAAAATTTGAATCAGCTGAGATAGATTGATTTGAACTGGTGTCTGAGATTTATTCATCTGGAATGTAAAATTATAATTACCTTTATGTTTAATGGCTCAAATGCTTCTTTATATCATCCTGATTTGATCCAATTTATTACCTGCAAGAAGCAAGACACTGTGAAATACAGTTTTTATTTTATTTTACAATGGCTGGAACTTCCCGTACACAGAGCGAAGCAAATCTTAGCCATTACTCAAAGATTATGATGATTATGGTAGTTAAGTTACACTTTGCAAGAGGATCTTACTTCTTTTTAAAAATATATTCTTTCACCAGTGCATGGAACTATAATGAGTTTTCTGCATGGAAAAAGTCATATATCTCTAAAAATCCGCTGATATGATGTCAGGAATGTAATAAAGTTTGACAAAGTATCTCAGGGTGTTAGCATGGGCAATCATGGACATCATTACTTCCTGCCAGTTCAACAGCTTGTGTATGCGGCCATTATGAGGTAAAACAAATTCGCTTTTTGGTAGAGATGGCAAATGATTAGTTGTAGCACTGCTGAAAAATTACCCCAAGCTGAAGTGCAACATAATAACTTCACATCTCTCTCCCAAGTGATGGTTTAATGTACTGAACAACACACTCCCACAAAATTGATTAAACATATATTATTGGGTATGGCAAACAATACATTGTGTTGCAAACAATACATGGTCAATAAACACAAATAAAACATGGCACATGGGGAAAATTAACCAGAAAGTTCCATTTCCCAAACAGCTTATCCAGTACAGCTGGGGTAGGGAACCTGTTCTATGGAGGGCTGGTGTGAGTGTGGGTTACTGGGATGACCTCTCAATCAGCCAGTAATAAAACAGTAGTTCTTAACTTAGAATTACACTTTGTATTTATTCTTTTGGGTCACAGGTGTGTTGTGTGGCTTAGTGGGTTAGGTTGCTGCGTCTGTGATTGGATGGTTGCTGGTTTAACCCCAGTTAATCCAGGCTTGCTGAAATGTATGTTAAAGTGTCTGCTAAATTAATAAAATGTGCATGTTACATACTGTGAAGGTTATGGAGAAGTGGAGGGCAGTAGTTTCATGGCTGACGATGTGTAGAACAAAGCCCTCTATATAAGTCCCATCTATAGAACATCAGTGTTTAACTCTCTTCAAATCTTTTAGAGCTGAGACAGAGTTACTAGTATTGAGAAAGACTGCATTCAGTTTGGTAAATAACCGAGAAGTAGAAAGAAAACTTTCCATCGAGACTAGGATCATTGAGCTAGCTGCTAGATTGCTTTTCTACTGCAGGAGTCCAGAATATAGAGGTGTCTCTCTCTCTCTTTGCTGGTTACTAGGCGTGTACCCTGATAAAACTTTATCATCACTTCATCAGGAAAAAAATCCCCACTGACAGCACAATGTTGGGATGTCTAATTTTGCATAGTGCCTTAATTTTGTTACAAAGTGCTTTGTGGGGATTTTGCTATTTGAGATAAAAATGATGATGCAATAATGAAGCATGGTAATACAGAACTTGGCATTATTAGTCCAAGGAAATGATGTGTTAGAAAGAAATAATGACAGGAAAAAAACAAATTTAGCGAAAAGTATCAATTAATTGAATTGCATCTCTAGATTTCCATTCCAAGCAATTGTATTACTCAATTCTGACATTTGCGGCAAACTGAATAATTCAGATGACTTACTGAGTAAGTCCATTTTACATAAATAAGATTAAATAGCAATGAGATGCTTTGCTTGCAATATGACAGGCATCATTGAATTGAGAGGACTGGAGAGAGAGTCTTTCCAGGTCATGTGATTTGTTCATTGAAATAAATACTGCTTCCCTGACTTTCCCCACTGGAACACCTGAGGCTTGTTTTGAATACCGTGTAAGGTCTTCCATAACCTTCAGCTGGCTCAGAAACAATCTGAAACATAAGGAAGAGGGGCTACACGTCTATTAGAACATCACAGGCTTTCAGCTTCACCAAAGGATATACCCATAGCCATGACAGATGGCATAGAAATGTATGCTGTGATAGAGAATGTCGGATCTAACGTTAGACTGGCATTTTCCCAGATCGCAAGCAGCGTGGCAATGTTTTTCCGTATGAAACCCACAAAGTCTGATTTTCACTTCCGGTTGTGGTGCGATGCTGCTCTAAGTGATATTTTACACAACTGTGCTACTTTTTCATTAGGGATTTGGATAAACATATTTTTAGACACTCCAATAGAGAAGCATATTATTCAGGAGTAACAAGTCAATTGTGAAGAAATTACATAATTGTCTGTATTGAACTTGACTTTTTTTTTGGATGATGCATGTAATTTTGTTTTTACACTCATTTGGCCTCGTTTTCCTCAATGTCTCTCTCATTTGCATGCTTCATTTTGGGATGCATTTTTAACACAATTTTGCTCAGTATTTGGCAGGAATCCCACTTTATATCCTGATTTTTTTTACCCACGTTTCAATCCATTTTAGGCAAATCTTTAAGTGTCACTTTAAGTGTCAGTCAGACTAAACACTGATGGAAAGGAACATGCATCACCATTTCACATAAAGATGAGGATCTGTCCTTAGATAGTAAAGATCGTAAAAAAGGCTTCCTATGACCATCTGACCCTGGAAACCTAATAATGATCCTATAGTTCAGTAAAACGTTTGTAGATGAATAGTGGGTTTTGCTGCTGTTTGCCTCAGAGTCACCACAGATGAAATTATATGTTTTCAAGCTCTTTCCAACTAGACTTACCCATAGTGTTTCACATAGGTTTCAGAATCATTACAAGTCAGCATGTAACAGAACTGTATACACATATACTGTATAGTTGCTTGTAATTATTACGAGCAATGACATCGGTAGAGGCGTAAGTCAGTATATCTACT
>JAODJU010030281.1:0-18209 GCA_026776725.1 Gnathonemus echidnorhynchus
TGGCGGGGCTATCCTCATTTCCAGCTAATCTGACGGACTACACGTGGCGGGGCTATCCTCATTTCCAGCTAATCTGACGGACTACACGTGGCGGGGCTATCCTCATTTCCAGCTAATCTGAAGGACTACACGTATCGGGGCTATCCTCATTTCCTCCAAGCAGCGCAGGACAGACTGGTCCTCCATGCTTTCCACCCGAGGCATATGCCACCATCATGGCAGCGAAGCTGCTAGAGGAGTTCTTCTGCAACTTAAAGGCCCTAGAGGAGCACCACAGTGACCATGCGAGAAACTGCAAGGCCCTATTATTCAGGGAGGTATGCCAGTGGGACCACCCCCCTCCGTCCACAGAGTGAAGCACTTTCATTGCGCTCTAGGTGCCCAGCTGGTCATCCTGGAACTGCCCCTGGGAGGTCCTGCAGCGATTATCCAATTTGGTGTGCAACATGGGCTATAGCCCCAAGTATTTTAACCCCGATGCCAATTATCCTCCTTCAAAAAAAGTCAAGTCCCAGGTAAACTTGACTTAGCCCCTGATCTTTTCAATAGCCAGAAACTCCCCTGGTGTACAGAGTACGAATGGCAGAGGTTGTTCTGCATCACGACTGCCTGCCTCTCTACCAACACTTGGCCCACTTGGAGCACCCTTCTCCAGGACTAAGGATGAGTATCCTGGCAGCCAGGACTGAGGAGGATGGTGGGGAACTTGGGGCCCAGCAGCTGTGGAAGACTCGGTGCTGCCCGGAGCATTATTGAGGGGGTAATGGGACAGGTAACCCCCCCAGGAGGGAAGCAGTGAAGCACCGGGGTTTCAAGTCGGGCAGCATGGCTGTAGGCTGGACTGGTACCAAGTGTAAATACTGGTGTGTATTTGTTATGTATTGTGTCAATATGGTGTGTGCAGTAATGTTTGTGTAGTGTTAAGATTATGTGTTGTAAATAATATATTTGCATGTGCTCACCATGTGATAGCAATAAATCCTTCATTTAGCATTTGCATTACAGGTACACTGGATTTCTTCTCTTTGGCTACCCCATCTTGCTCTGCATATCTTTTGGGGTGACAGTGCAGGATCACCCAATGTACAGCACCCCTGGAGCTGGGGGACAAGGCCCTATTTTAGATAATATTGCCCCCTTTAAAATAATAAACCCTAACATATGCCACAAACATGGCTGAATGATAGCATCAGGGCACTGAGACGGTGCTGTAGACAAGCTGAACGAAAATGGGAGAAGGACAGACTTCAGTTAAAGTGTTTAATGATGCAGCAAAACTGGCAAGGGCTAAGTACTTTGCAGATATTGTAGATAAGCATAATGGAAATTCTGGGGTTGTTTTTATCACTATAAATTACTTTGTGCACCCTCCACCTTCACAAAGTTTTGAGGCTTCTCACGATTTATGTGATTTTTTTCTCCATCATTCTTCCTTGGAAAGATTGATAATATAAGAATGCTGATTAAACCCTGTGATATCACCTCCCCCTCTGTTCCTAGTTGTGTGGCAAGTTTTAGTGCGTTTGAGGAAGTTTCACTTCCTTATAAGACATTGTAGGCCATTTTTAACCCACTGAGTCACATTCCAGCACAGCTCTTGAAACAGACTTTTGAGGATACTGGACAGGATTTCACTGTGGTCATTAACACCTTATTAACTACGGCCACTATACATACTTCTAGCCTTTAAACAAATGATTGTTCAGCTACTTCTTAAATCCAAACCGCATCACAAAAATCTGCATAATTTTCATGCTATTCACCAACTTTAGTGTCTTTCACAGATTTTAGAGAAAGTTTTTTTATCTCAACTTTTAAACCATCTTCATAGCAATAATATCTTTGAGAAATTTCAATCCTGTTTTAGACCATGACATAGCACAGAGCCCTGCAGTGAATCAGCACAGGTTCACCTGGGCACAGTGGCAGCAGGTAAATCATCTGCTCTTCTCCTTGGATTAGGGAGACTGTGCCACCTTAATTCTCTTGGATCTTAGTGCTACTTTTGACATGGGGGACTACAATGTTCTCCTCAATCGAGTGGGCTGGGGTTCGAGGAACAGCACTAAAATAGTTCAACTCCTAAGAACATAAGAAATTTACAAACGAGAGGACTTTAGTGAACATGAAGTGTTCTTGAAATGTGCTTTATAAATAAAATTTACTTACTTCCTTAATATTTATTATTTTTGTCTCTGTACTAATTATATGCTAATTAATATATAATTTAAATTATTTAAAGTACAGTGAATGGCTACTACCGTTAAGGACTGATTAACAGTTAGAAAGGTTTAGTATCAGTTTGCTAATTTTGAACAGTGTTATGCCCCAACTGTTCCGATCCTCCTGTGTGCCACGCCCCCTCATTTACCTTGTGTGGAATCCCCTTGTTACCAGCTTTTTCTAGATCTGTTAATTGCTGTTGTGTATTTTTGTGAGTGATTCCCTAGTCTGGTCATTAACGTCGTGACGTCATTCCCTCCCGATGTTCCGTGTTCCTGAGTGTCTCGCCCTGAATAAACCCCGTGTTCACCCGACTCCCTGGACGCCTGTGCCTGTGAAAGTTTTTGAATTGAGACAATAGTATTCCTTCCTGGTTGTAAACAATGCGAGAACTATAGTTGCGACGTTGCACAGAATCCTGCTCAATGACATCATTGATCCCATTACTCACAACTGAAATCAAACCATCCAGTCAGTCACAGGGAATTTGATGTGGGCCAATTAATTTTGTTGGGGTGGACACCCTGATTATGAGCTAGACAGGCTACTACTCAGAAGTACGAGATGAGGGGTGGGTTGACCTCTGGTCGCCCCACTAGACCCCCAAGGTAGGGGGAGTGAGGGAATCAATCAAATAGTGCACTTGTAACTTAGCACAGTACTAATGCAATTAGCCAAATCATTCATACTGCAAAATGTTAACCACAATTTCTTCATAATACTGGAAATATATACTGTAGTTTCAAAGACATGTTGTTGCATTTTTGTTTGTGTGAAATCGTTAAGAATAATACTGTAGCACTGGTGGAACCCATGTCCCAGCATGCCCTGTGTGCAATTGTAAATAGCCTTTGTTGTTGTTGTTAATGTTGTTAATGTTAATGGATACATTTCCCTATTGCCGTGTGTGTGTTTGCACGTATATTTAGTTCGTGTAAATCTCCCACCGTGTGTGCATCTTACAGTTCGGCATCTGACAACCTTTTGTTTCCCATCTATGTAATTGGTTCAGTGCTTGTTGGGTGCCTGATGTAGTCCTTTTAAGGACTGCAAATAAAGACTGTGTTTTCCCCGGCAAGCAAATCTCCATGTCTTTCTCTGCTCCCGCGATGCCTCAGTCTACCCATCACCACGATACAAAGCCAGTCTGCACACCACCAAGGTGAATTTGTTCAGTTTTGACTCTTGGTTGTTGGGAGATGGGTAATGTATTGATGCTTGAGGGCCAAATTAGCACAAATGGATAAGAAAAGGTCTAAGCCATCAAGTGCCCAGTTTAGTAAAGAGTTTAGCTCTTCTGGGCCAGGTCACACCCCAAAGACCCTGGGAGGTGTAAAGAAACCCCAAGGCAGGCCGGATGATGGTTAAACCCGAAGGGGTAACAGGGAAACAATGACAGGACTAGGGAGCACAGGACAGAAGGGCACAGGCATATCCTGAGGACAGACAGGTGTAAGACATCACAATAGATGAGAGCTACACAAGGGGCAGACTGATTAGGAAGACAGGACAGGACAGGACTGAGGGCGACAGGACATGACATGACCAGAGTGAGTTCTGAAGTCAAACAACGAGTGAACACTTAAAATGACGATCAGAGAAAATTAGCAGTTAGCGGAATCATTAAGACCATTTCTCACTAAACAATAAAGTAACCAGTGTAGTTTGCTGTCACTGCAGATGGTATGGTTTACCATAAAATGGCAGGATGAATGGGTCAGGCAGTGCCAGAAAATGTAACGCAATGCACACATGCTTGACAACGGAAAGGTGAGGATCTAATTGGGCAGGTGGTACAGATTGGGCAGTGACACGATGGAAGAGATTTTGCATGACAGCGCCAGATGCCAAGTACGACGGGCAGTTGAGGAGTGAAGGAGATCCAGGTGAGATTCAGGTCAGTTGCATTTTTTTCAGTTCCGTGATAAGCAAATGTACATTGTATGATAGCCATTATTTTTCATACCATGGCATACCCTGAAACCAGTGTACCCCTGCAATCCTAACCATAACCATATGATATACCACCCAGCCCTAGTAGCTAGTCCATCTCATTTCATTGTCCTTCGGAAACTTCTGTTGTGTTGTGTCCCACTTCTGTCGTGTTGTGAGTTTTCAGAATTTCTTAATTTTTCAGCATGTTGTCACTTATGGACACTAGTGTAGTGGAAGCTAAAACCCTGGGTTCCTTTAAATCAGAGCTAGATAAGATTTTAATAACTCTGAGCTATTAGTTAAGTTCTCCCCAAACTAGCTTGATGGGCCGAATGGCCTCCTCTCGTTTGTAAATTTCTTATGTTCTTATGGGCCACTATAATTTTCTTTTCAAACATAATGCAGTGATTTTTCCCTGGGGCAATCTGGGGAAAAACTGAAAAGCTGTCCTCTCACACCAAAGATAGCAGCCATAGACACATCATGCATTCTGCTGGCTACACTGCCCTCTCCTGGCAAGGCCGGCATGCACTTTTGCACTCAGCTTGATAGGCCCTCCAGTGACTGCTGTAATGAGAGACACATGCAGTGGAACCAGCTGTAGTGTTGCTACATGTAGGTATTTGTTCCATCCTTGACACCAATGTAGTGTTTTCAGTGACAGCATTCTTCCTTTCGAAGAGCAGTGACCCTTACCGCATCATCCTAGGGCTCTCAGATCACTGCAGTATTAATATGTATAACTGGATTTTGTATATGCTGGATACTTTAAGACTTTAACAACAATATAAAATCACAATACCTGATGACTCAGAAATATTTGGATATATAGAGAGTGAACAGAATGTAAAATATAAATACTGGGGGAGAGCTTTGTGGAGTGGTGTGGGGAGAATTTCCTACAGGTACATGTGACAAAAACCAAGGAGTTAGTGGTGGACTTATGGAGTGGGTTCCATTCACTGCTGTCTACATTCTGATGACTGATTGTACCTTTGAATAAGTGCCTGAGTATTCCCTTAGAAAACAGACTAGAATGGGTGAACAACAGTGAGGAAGGGACTGAGTCACCTGCAGTTTTTGGGGAAGCTTCATGTTCTCTCAGCCTGTTGTACCAAATGGCATCTTCTACGCTGTGCTGTGCAGGGGCTCTGGTGTCAGGGCTGTTTGAGCTTATCAGAAAGGTAACCTCTGTCTTTGAGCAGGGGTGGCACATTCAAAGCCTGCAGGTCAAATGGAGCCCACTGTCTCATCACATCCAGTCTGCATGAGCTTAGTAAGAATAATATTGAAAAAGGTTCTAATGCTGGAGTTGGTGCTGAAGAAAAATAATATTCAGCTCCCTCTCACAAGCTCAGACTCAGCATGCTGAAAAATACCTTCTAAGGTATTCCTTCTAAGGGCTAAGACCAGAAATCATAAATCAATTGCTGCTAGAAACAGCAGGCCTTCTGTAATCATAGTCTGCCTTTACAAAGATGTTGATAAGGAACTTGAGGAATTACTTGTGGATTCTGTTCAGCTTGTTGGGGCTAGTAAAAACAGAATGGGGAATTCCTGGAATGGAAAATCAGACAATAATTACATTCAAGCTTGACACCAGAGCCCAACTAAATCTGTTATCCATGGATGATTACAAAACTCTCACATTAAAGAGGAAGATGTACCCAGCAAAGTTAAAAATGACTGGCGACCCTGCAGGACAAGTTTGAGACCATGTGCTTTTAACACACCGTGGGGAAGATATCGCTTTCTTTGGTTTCTGTATGGGATTCTATCCACACCAAAGGCATATAATAAAACCATACAAATGATCTTTGAGGGCATCCTTAGTATTGAAAATATGATATATGACATCATTTTCTGAGAGTGACTCATCATTGACTGACATGTGTGCTTGACATAGAATGTCACTATGGAGTTAAAGATAAATGTGAGTAAAGTGTTAAGCTGCTGATCTTTGTAGGTGAAGTTCTCTGTGCCTGAAATGTAACACTGTTGCCAGCTACCTGTATTTATTGTTAATGTCAGGGTCAGCACCTGTTTGTCCCAGTCTTTTGTCTTCTCCCTATTTGGCCAGCAGGTGTCACTGGCCAGCCTGTCTTCCCCGTTGTTAAAGTCCTCAGTGTGTTTCCCCCACTCCCCAGTTAGCCACATAGCTCAATGAGCTGAGCATGTGGCTACCTGTTGACCCCTCTGTTGTGTGTTGAATCCTGCCTCCTCTATTTTTGTATTTTGTATCAGTTTTTCTAGTTTCTCTGTTTTGCGGTTGGTATTCGGTTTTGGGTTTTGCTTTTGTGCCCCTGTTTGTCTTTTTACCTGTCTGTTATTCCCTGGTGTTAGACTCAGCTTCCCTGTTTGATTCCCCAGTTCCTTGATTTATTTATTAGTTTCACCTGTTGCCTGTTTTCTTGTGCCAGTCCTTGTATCCTGCCTCCTTCCTGATTGGTTAATTGTGTATTTAGGTTCCTTCCTTAGTTCTGTTCCTCAGTGGGTCATTGTATGTTGTTGATGTATGTAAGTTGTGTTATTAGTTCTTTGCCTGTCTACCAACCTGCTCCTTGTTACCCTAATCATTTTTGTAGTTAGCCATAGTTATCCCCTTTTTAGTTTTGACGCCTCATGGTCTGTTTTTCTAAGTGTTTCTAGCATTTTCTGTTTTTGTTAGTAACCCCCTTGTGGATTATCCACATTTTGTTCCCTGCCTGCATGATGCCTCACCCCCGTGCTGGAACTTCCCAAGTCCGTGACAATTAATTAATTATACTATTATACTAATTATACTGGTAATTGCATGTTGGTTAGTGTCACCTTTTGTGAGACTAATGTATCTTTGCCCCCCACCTTCCCCCTGAGCCAAAAATCCAAGGGGTGAATTAAAGTAGATGTTAACTGTTAGATCAGTGGCCTGTACTATGAAGTGGGGTTACTGATTTATCGGGGTAACTTGTCGAATTTAAGGTAGTCTTGACAAAATGTAAGTGAACAAATATTAAGTCCATTTAAACTGTAGTACCTTAAATCTGACAAGTTACCCTGATAAGCTAGTAACCCCGCTTCGTAGTACAGGCCACAGGTGTTGTAAACATGTTATTTGCATGCAACACATAGGTAGGTCTGTTTATGGAACTGAAGTGAGTTCAGACCCTCTGTGGGGGCTGACAGATTGGTCAAGTTAAATACCATCATGGACAATGTGTCCTACCTCCTCTATGCATTATTCCATTATAAACTTAGAATTGGCTGCAGCAAATACATTGGGGTAGTTTGTGCATGTGTGTACAGGCTTGCCTCGCATTGAAAATCTCACTCTGCAAGCTGACTGAAGTTGGCAGCCCTGCATTACGGGCCTGTCAGGGGACTGAGGCTGTAGCCCAGGGGTCTCAGGTAAATACCAGGAACAGGTGTGGCTCATCAGAAGCCTGGTGGGACAGAAAACCTACTGGATAGTAGCTCTCCAGGACCGGAGTTGGAGACTCCTGCTGTAGCCTATTCCTGGATAACATGTGGGCTGTGGAGCCTCTTCTGATGCATTACAGTTTCTGTTACTTACTCCTGTGCACTTTCAGCTTAGCTTCATGCTCATGTTTGTAGTACTGGTTCCCTTTTCACAATTTTATATATTCTCTGGTGGTAATTTCTATAACCAGTTTATGTATTGCCTATTCAGGTTGTTACCTTTACTTGTGTTTCACTTCCACACTTTCTGCTTTTTACTTATTGCGTTTATTTGACAGCTCCCATCTTACTACTTTTCATTATTTTAAGATTTAGGCTACTGCATCACTCTCCTGTACTGTGACTGGAAGATTAAATACAAAATTTTATACAAATTTATATTGAGCATTTTAATAACTAAAAAACACATAATAAACAAACAAACAGCGTTTATTGTGCTTTAATTTGACAAGCATATTTGTTGTACACCCACACTTAAGTCGAATTTAAATCTTGGTAGCCCCGATCGAGGACGACGCCCATTTCCGCCACAGCCCCGTCACATATATCATCGCCAAAGAACTAATTTCACAGTAAACAGGACTAGCAACTTCAGCGCGTCGGATTCAGCAGGCTCAGTTGGTGTCTACGTCTCCAGGTAAATTTTTGTGTTTTTGTGAGGTTTTTCGGCTTTATTTAAAATGAATCACCAAGAGTGAAACTTGATGAATAATGACGATCACCAACCTCTAGTCACTTTATATGTAAGAAAATTAAACAGCCTTGACTGGAACATAATGGGGTACGGTGGGGTGACTGGCAGCAGCCCCCCATACACATCGGTATTAATATACATACTTTTTCAGGCAGACACGTGTATAAGCGGATTGCCCCGCTGATCCCAGTCCGTATAGCATTTAGGTTTATGCGTGTGGCGTAATGATCGCGGCTGGGAGAAAATTCCTCTACACTGCGGGCTTCATATTCTCCACGAAAGTAACAGTAACAAATATGTGCTGTTTGAAATATATAACTATCAATCTATAATACATAATCATGATTTCTGGGCTTTTTCCGCAATCTGCTTTTCACTTCTTAGCAAGTATTTCTCCTGCATACCACGAACTGCCGTTAGCAGACTTAGTCTTTTTGCGGGAATGTCTTTCTGATATAGCATCTGCTATAGCATCTAGATGTGCCTGAAGCCAGCACTCTGTGTAGAAAATGTAATCCACGTTGTTTTTTTATTTAAATACAATTTACAGGTTTTGCTTTTATTTCAAGAATAGTTAAAGCCTATAGTGTATTCTCAATGTCTTAAGTAACAGATAAGTAACATAAGATCACCTGAATTTCTTGTCTGTGCTTGTAGTATTTGAGAAACAAGCATAGTTATATAAGCATGCATAGTTATATAACGCCTAGCTCTGGGCGTGTCCTGCCTTACTGGTACTGTTTTAATGAATTTGAAAAGCACACATTTTCAGTACAGTGGTAGCTCGATCGGAACTCGAAATTAATCCGTTCCGAACTCCGGACCGAATCCTAAAAAGTTCGAGTTCTGATCGAATTTTCCCCATAAGAAATAATGGAAAACCAATTAATTGGTTCCCGGTGTTATGCCGAGAAAGGCATCCCTGCCTTAGAATGCATGCCGGTGTTCTGACGAGTTGAGCTTTTAAGGGTTTTTTTAGGGGTTAGGGTTGGGTTTTTTTTTTAGGGGTTAGGGTTTTAGGGGTGTTTTGGGGGTTAGGGTTAGGGTTTTAGGGGGGTTTTGGGGGTTAGGGTTCTAGAGGTTTTTTGGGTTCTTTGGGGATTAGGGTTAGAGTTTTACGGGCTTTGTGGGGCTATTGATTAGCACTACGGTAGCCAAATTCGACAATTAAAGTAGCTCAACTCGTTTCAGATCAGTGACCAATCGGTAATTTAGAGACAGCCATGCATTCTACGGCAGGGATGCCTTTTTCGGCATAACACCTGCCCCCAAAAAATTACACCGAAATATGTTTTTTTTAGCATTTAAACGCAAAATGAACTGGATAAAACAAGAAAAACATATACTGTACTAAACACATCTAAGCACATTTATCAAAACAGTAATTTTTAAAGTAAGAAAATAAATGTATCCAAACAATGTGTAAAGTTAAAAAAAAAAAAAACGCGTCCTGCCCCGATCGTTTGCTCCTTCCGTGTGCCACGCCCCCTCGTTAACCCCGCGTGGAATCCCTGTGTGATCAGCTGTTTCTGGTTGTTTTCATTAGCTCTCTGTATTTCGTCCGCGTTTCAGTTTGTTTCCCCAGTCCGGTCATTGTATTGTCCGTCTGCGTTTTGAATTCCTTACCTGTAATTAAACCCCATATTCCCCGATATCCTGACGTCTGCGCCTTTGTCTCCGTTCTGTCCACGCTGGGCATGACAGTATTATTAAAATTTAATGTATTAATGGTTTATTATTAATATTAAAATAATTAATAAATCTTTATTTTAAATGTATTTTATTATATAATAATAATTGCTGTTATTGTCTATCATCTAAATGTATTTTTACTGTCTAAATATATGTATTCGGCTAGTTTAAACATGCAGGATGCTATCACAGCAAATGCCAGGCTGAGACTGAAGCGTTACCCTTTGCTTCCGCTGAGAGACGTGCTGCGTGACTCATTTCCCCGTGCATACAAGTTATCTTAGATCGGCGTTCACGGTTTGACTTCTGAGATTCAGATCGAGTTCTAGGTAATTTTATGACCCGCTGCCTGCCTTCTGGTTGCCTAGCGATTGGAGGGAGTGTTGGCACCGGCTCGTCATCTCCCCCCTGCTCCCCGTTTGTGTCTCAAATTTTATTGTTTGGACAGTATGACATGGCACTTAGCCATCTCTCCAATTTGACTCTCCCTGCCGGCCCCTGGAGGATGGGCTCCCTCTTTGAGTCTGGTCCCTCCCAAGGTTTCTTCCTTCTTGGGAGTTTTTCCTTGCCACTGTCGCCTATGGCTTACTCACTGGGGGCTTTGGGTGGGGATGCTGTAAAGCTGTGATGTAATGTTGTGATAATGCGCTATACAAAAATAAATTTGTTTGTTTGTTGTTTTTCGAACTGGTTGATTCGACTTTTAAGAAATTTGAGTTCCAGAACTGAGATACCATTGTATATAGTTTTCCTGAGATATAGATTGGGGGATAAGAGAATGCACTATGGAAGTAAATCTGTGTCATCAGAATTTGAATTTTATATGCCACTGAAATTCTAACATTGAATATTTATGCATTGGAAATACGCATCGGAAATTCGATGGTCTGAATTCACATGCAAAAATACGAGGTTAAAAACCAAAAAAGGTCTTAATATTAACTACAAACCCTCTAATCAAAGTTTTTAATTCACAGACAAGATCCTTCAAGTACTCTGACAATGACCAAGGCTTTGAATTCCCACAGAAAAGAGCTATTAGAGCTATTGGTATACCCTTGAAGCATTCCCAGAATTGGCCAGAACTGTACAGCAGAGCTTTTAAAAATTGGAAGACTATCAATGTTTAACTGTAATTTGAAAACATGATGACTTGGGACAATCAAAGAAAGTCAAATATTTTGAAGAACCTATTGAGAACACGAAAAATAATAGAAAGATCCATCAGCCGATGCAACAACAGTGTATGAAGTGGTTGTTTTAAGTAATGATCTAGCATCTCGTGACGGGGTTGGGTGATGTGTTTGTAAAATAGACAACAAGGCAGACAGGGCAACCAGAGAAATACTAAACTGTGTGGCACAGTCTTTTAGACATTCTGCTAAACTGTCCTTGTTGGAACCCTGCCCATCATCATGACTACCCTGGTCACTGTTATCTTCACTTGTAGATTTACTTTCACCATTGCTCACCAGTTCACTGGCTGGGGAACTAATGGGAACAAATGCAATATCCTCACTTACTTGGAGACTACAACTCTGTTCTTCATGTAATGAATGAAGCAATTTGTCTACTTTTTTTACTGCCCCTTTCCTTATATTACTATGTGTGGAATTCCACCTCTCTCGGTTCATTACTCATTCAGCCACTTATTCAGCGCCAGCAGAACCTGCTTAAATATAGTTTCCTAAGCTTGCAATATCAAGTCCACTACAATAGCCATCCATAAATGGTAGCGCCATGGTGGAAAGGACACAGATTCAGACTAAAACAATCGACTTACTCCGATATAATTCAAAATATTATGCATATCGTTAACAGCTCTCGGACACTTAAGAGTCAGCTGGAATAGTCATCTCCTTAGCGACCGATACATCTAATTTATTACCCACTAATGTTTGAAGTGCGTATAGGTTTTGAAAGTCAAATGATTGTTGAATATTTTACACTGACTTTACCTTGGTATGTCCATATGGGCAACTTGGGAAAATTAGACTTGCAATAATAGTCATAAGAACATAAGAAATTTACAAACGAGAGGGGGCCATTCGGCCCATCGAGCTCGTTTGGGGAGAACTTAACTAATAGCTCAGAGTTGTTAAAATTATATCTAGCTCTGATTTAAAGGAACCCAGGGTCTTAGCTTCCACTACACTAGCAGGAAGACTATTCCATACTCTAACTACACATTGTGTAAAGAAGTGCTTCCACAAATTTGTTTTAAAATGTTCTCCTGCTAATTTCTACTTATGGCCACGAGTTATAGTATTTAGACTAATATTGAAATAGCCATTTGGCTGAACAGCATCCAGACCCGTTAGAATCTTATAGACCTGGATCATGTCCCCCTTAGTCTCCTTTGCTCAAGGCTAAACAGATTCAGCTCAGCTAACCTCTCCTCCTAAGTCATTCCTCTAAGACCAGTAAGATAGTCATCAACGGAAAAAAATCATTCCAAAACTACGCTATGTACAGCTGCACCTAAATTGACAGAGGCTAAATGGCTAGCAAATAACTAGGACAACATTTTGTAGGGACAAGCCTGGTCGAATTAGAGACCGGCGGAAAAGCTATTCATATTGGCGCAGATTTTAAACTTGTTTTTTACATCTCCTAAAATCTTTGTTCACGTATGTACATTTTAAAAAACACTACACTTCAGTCAAACACACGTTTCTGAGTTAAAATGAATAAATATAATTATGCTGAACAATACTTACCGCATTCAATAAACCGCTTCAGAAATGTCTTCTCCACAAAAAAATACTTGCCCGCCTTTTCTACCTTCCCCACCCACCTCCAACTGATGTGACTTTCAGCGACCAATCAGTAACAAGCAGCACGCTTGCAACTGACACCTACCACTGGGAAAGTATTTTGCAAGAAGTAGTCCCAATCCTAGCTGCATAAAAAGTAAATACTTTACCAGAGGTATTGAGATGCATCAAAAATCATTGTACAGTTGAATTGTTGACAGGCCATTTGAATTAAAACAATCAACCACCCTTCCTTATAGATTCCATTACAATCATTTTATTGGTCCTATTACAATTTATTTGATGCAGTGAGCAACTATGGAAAAACAATGTTAACTGCCTGTTGGCCCTAAAATAATGTAGCTAGTACTACAATGAAACATTAGTTCATTATAATGTTGCATGAGTGTTTAATAATGTGTTTAAATAATGTAATGTGCTCTGTCTCTATCCAAATAACACGCTTATTACATCTAGAAAACACTTCTTTTTCCATAAGCACAAGGGCATTTTTCCCATACCTTTGCCAGAAGTGGGCCAGAGCCGCAAGCCATATAACTATTTTTTAATAAATTAAGTATTTAACATGTGGCCCATATCTGTTTTGTGACATTTGGGCCACATTTGTCTAATCACAAGTGGCCACTTTGGCATACATCTGTTTGCCGGTGCCGGAACCGGGCCAGCAGTGCCACACATTTGCCAGAAGTAGCCCACATCCGCATGCTATCTGGGTACTAGTCATCAAACCCCCCCCATCATAAGGGGTACTGTATGTGCAGGAAACTAGGGTACCCTGAGGAAGCTTGTGCAATAGGGGGGGGCAGTGTGAATCAATCTCCCAACCCTGGAGAGACTGTAGTAAATTACTAACCAATATCAGTTGTAATTTTCCCTTTTTTGTTTTGTCTTGAATTTTCTGCTTTTCTTTGCATCTGCAGCCTAAAATCTCACAGGCCGTAACAATGTTTAAAGGCATCACTCAGAACATTGTGAAAGACCTGGATCCAAGGGGTGAACTGAAACCAGTTGTCAGTGTCATCGACTCCAAAACAATAGACGTGTTGACGGTGGTGAAGATTGTGAAGACTTCAAGACTGTTTTTTTTTAATGGCTTGGAGTATCACCCTGCACCAGTGAGTGTAGCGGATTTAATCTTGCAAGGTGATACTGTGGATTTTGGTGAGTGACCTTGCATGCAGTGATGTGCAGGCGTACCGTATGCCTGTCTATGTCTGTCTGTGTCTAACTTAAGTAGGCCTGGGTGATGTGCAATGTCAGTATCCAAATAGCACACTTAGCCTCAAGTAACATGCATACAGTTGTCACATTGCACGCACTGCGATACCTTGTTTGAGATTAGACTTGGGTGATATCTAATTTTTCATAAGATGATATACCGTGGTATAGAGTAAAACACTATGTGTTGAATGAAGTTTTCCAATAAATTTGGCTAAAACATTGTTACTCTGTCATAGGAAACAAAACCTTGCAAGCTTTGCTATTCCTCTGCATGGGATAGTTTGGATGCCATAGAAATGATATTGAGCAAAAGCAAGTGATTTGCCAGCCCAACTCATGGTAGCACCATCAAAAGACTCTATTGGCAGATAATAACAATTTGTATTTGTCTGTAGTTTATTTTTGGTAAATTTTCAACTTCTTTTGTGCTTTATAAGATTTATTCTAATTTATAAGTTACTGATATCACCTGAATGATATCATACAGTGCTCTGCATGGGGGGTTTCCATTGATTGTCAATGGGAATAATGCCAGGGCCCTGATGGTTATGTATGAATAGCAGTGATTCATTCTGGGTTGTTTGTTTTTATCCTTCTCAGGTACATCTGCTCAAAACAATATTGGTACAGTGAACGTGAAGGCCAATGAGGAGGCTGCGGGGCGTTTTATGAGCAAATCAAATTTTGTCAAAGGAAATGTCGAAGCCAGCTGTGAAATGAATCGCTCCAGTGAACTTTTTTCCAAACTGGAGAGTGTTTCGATAGACTATACCAAACTCTACAGAGCCATGCAGGCTAGGTCAGTTTGTATTCTATTTACTACGGACTATGGTGCTAGTCTAAATTAGTATTTGTTTGTATTTTTATGTATTATTTTTAAAGTAATTTCAAGTAACTTAGGGTATTCCAGCTTAATTTAAACCACAAACAACTATAGTACTATGAACCAAAGGCTCACAAGGATCTTTGAATGTTACTTTCTTCTTCATTAAATAGTTAATCTATATTTGAGTTGCACATATGTATTGTCCTAATCTAAAGTTCCCTTCAGTTAACAAGTCTCTTGAAATTTTTGTTTGTCGTTAAAGCAAATTTGACGATAGCCACTCAACGATCATGACGTTGAAGAATAATCCCAAAGTTGTAGGACTCGGCGTGATCTTTAATATTCTCAGGACCAAGAATCCTTTGTACCTGAAGCAGAACAATCGAGCTAAAGGCAGTGCAAAGTTCTCCTTGCAAGACATTGCCATGGTAATCCCACAATGTCACTGACTGGTCTGTTTAATGGGTTTTTGTTTTTCAGTTGTGCATGTAACCATGTGGGCAATGGAAAGGTGTGAAAGCTAGGGCTCGACAATAAAATGATAATTATCGCAATTAGAGGTCGACCGATATATCAACGGGCCAATATATCGGGCCGATATTTGGCATTTTATAATGTATCGGCATCAGCCGATATCCAAGTGTAGTACGCCGATTTACAGACAGGCAGGACTGCGGGCAGCTCTGTGTTATTGCTGCTGTGGAACTCATGACCCATGATTGTGCAGGACCCCAGCCAGAAGTTTTGGAACAGTCCTGGGAGAAAATGGTAAGGCTTAAATTCTGGTCTTTCAAAGACCTATTCATTTAACTGGTTTGCTATGAAATGTTGTTTTAAAAGAAAACGCAAATTACGCTGTCGGGAACTGGCGTAATGATAATGAGCCTTCAACCAACTGTAGCTTACAGGTAACTTTAAGGATCATTAATTCTGACAGTTTTATGCGCTTGTTGGTGGGCTCACAGATGTTTTTTAATTGTTAAAAACCATTTTAATTGTTAACATTTTAATTATTACCATATCAGCCCGATGTTTTTTTTTTCTTGTGTCGGAGAGTTTCACTCTGTGTGTGTGTGGGGTGGAGCAGGCAGCTCTCAGACACTGCAGCGTGCGTGATAGTTGCGTTACTCCGTCCTCGGAGACACAGAGCTGCTTAAAACAATGCATGGCGGAGAAAACTTTGTTCGAAAGCGTGGTTACCATTCACTTGAGCTGATGCTGACAGTGGTCCTTCAGTGCAACTTTTTTGGATTTGAGAGCGGAGATTTGAACAATTTGTCAGACGTCTAGATAAAAAGTGCACGACTTTGCGCAGTTAGTTTCCTCTTTAAACATGTCTATCCTTTATACGGCTTATCCGTCGACAACGTCACAATCACTAGGGGCTTGCATACAAGGTTGTGTAATATGACAAAGTTATTTTATTTTCTGCGATCCCTAGATTCTGATTGTGAATTTGGCTTGTAATCTGTCTGCTAACAACATAACATGTTAGTGAAAGGTTTTGGGCCTTGTACACTACTCATACCATGATGCACTTAGTTAATAGTGTTCTTTTCTTTTAAAATGTATTAGAATGTCATTGTTTTAATGTGCATGGAATACTGGAACTAGAATGAGTTGAAGATGAAAGCACTATAATAAAAATGTTAACCTTGCACTTTTTCTTATGTTTTAGTAATTTAGAAGACTCAGGGACTGGAAGTGGGATTAAAACTGAAGATAACATGCACATTCCTTTTTCTATTGTTTACTTTTTTCCCTCAGAAATGAGGAGTTTGCTTCTATATGGTGCTCTAAAAGAGATTCTGATGCTGCTATTTTTATTGCTTATAAGTTAAAATTATTGTTCACAAGTTGTATTGTGTTTTTGTTAAGTCTATATTTAAATTTACACAAGTCAGTGTTCAATAAATAAGTTGAGAAATTTTATGTGTTGTTTGTTATTATTAGTTTGATATTTTACCATGCAAATAGAGGGGAAAACATCCAATTACCGGCCAAAATATCGGCAGCATATATCAGCCATTGGCTGACCCTGACTCCTAAATATCGGCATCGGCTGTTGAAAAACCCATATCGGTCGACCTCTAATCGCAATATAATTTTCCTCTATACCAATGCAACAAACGCTCAATGAACGTTCGATATGAAATGATGGTAATGATGAATGAGAGTGGCGCTGTTTTGTCAGCACTGATTAAAATGACCTGGCCTGCTGCCAATCAGAGTGCTTTGAAGATGGACAGACTATGGACAAAAAAGGCACAGCAAGCTTTACTGAGTGAGCTGAGTATCCACATGCTGCTACTCTGATTCTAAACACGAGTCACGCCAGGAGGAATAAACGCTTCCTCAGAGGAAACTTTGGTGTCTCTTAAAGAAAGCAACAGCTCAGCATCTTTTTAAAAATGAGATGTTATAGATAAAAGTAAAGAGACGGTGGTGATGTGGACGCACTTTGGGAATTTAAAGGAGTCTACAACACGCTACAGGGTGGTGTTGAATAAAACTGGAAATACTACAAATTTATTGCACCACTCGAAGCATTGCCCTCCAGGACAATATACAGAATGCAAGCGCTTAGTCACAGACACCAAAAATTATTGTTGCAACTTTCAATCGCGTGCCATATTGGTTCAAAACAGGACACATTTTATTTTTCAGTACCAGTTGGGTGGCAACTCTACTAGCAATGTTAAGTCTGCGGCCTGTGAGGGCCCTGTTATTAGTGTTACATCCTACTATGAAAAATTATTATATCATACTTATTATATGATTTATTTATTAAAATTAGATTTCAGTTTGCAGTGCATTCAATATGTCATATTTTTCATGTTCTGTTTAAGGAGAATCTTAAGAGAATTTTATGCATAAATGGAGCCTCAAAGTAAAGAAATATTGAATGATTATTGAAAATAATGATTCATAAATTATATAGTAATTATCGATATTGACTCGTATAAAAAAAGTTATAAAATATGATCAAATGTTGTGTTATATTGTCGAGCCCCAGTGAAAGCCTGACAGAGAGGACACATTCTCTCCTCCCCCCTTTTCCATTCCCTTGCTTATAAGATCACCTTTTGATTCAGAAACACAATAATTTGAACGGTGTCCCTTGTACTGAATTGGATATCTTGCACATTATTGATGAGTCCATCTAAGATGAGCTTGGATGTACCTGTTCTTAGGCAGATAACAGCCTAAACATAGAAAGGACGAAGACGCTGAATGTGGACGCAGGTTGTGTGCTGGGGTTCAAAGTGCAGGAGATCCCCTTAGACTTCGTAAAAGGTGAGTTCTGGTGCCTCATTGGTGTACAGCTGGCCCTGCTACTGAATTCCTCTATTTTCCAATGAACCCAAGCTTTAGTGCAATC